>VWYI01037231.1:65502-164791 GCA_013399455.1 Anthoscopus minutus | reverse complement strand
CCTGCCCTGGCCCTTCTCCGCTCCCCGCCCGGCCCGGAGGCCGCAGCGCCGGGCGGAGCGGGCGGCGCCGTGCGGGGCAGGTTCCGCGGGCAGCGGGCAGCAGGAGCCCGGCTCTGCCCGTCCGGCCGAGCGGGGCTCCCAGGCACCGTCCCGGCACAGCCGGCACCTCGGATCCACCTTTAGGGACCGGGAATGATGGACACTGCAGCTACCGGAGGGAGCCGTCCTGCCCCAGCAGAGAAAACCAACAGAAACATGAATTGCCTCCTTACAAAGCACGGTAAAGCAGTTTCTACGACAAGCTCAGAGTAAGATAAAAATTAACAACTTTGAGTGCGTAGAGTAGGTTTAAAGTACTAACAGGTGTTACAGTTAAATATCCTTTAGGAGGAAGAGACTTGAATAACCACAGTGCTGTTTCAGCTGGTGGATACATGCCAAGACCTACCAGCCCTCCCCACCCGGCACAAGGAGGATTTCATGGCACACAAGGGAATGTTGTAGTGAAGTTACTAAAATTTTATTTCAGGAACATTTAATATTAGATGACAAAACACCCTAACCAGAAATGGGTGATGTTGAACAAAGTATTTCCCCGTAAGAACAGCCATTTATGGCACACTGCTGCTATCTGGGTGTGTATTTACACTTCCATGGATTTTAACCAACTCCCTTGGCAGTCAACACCAGGCTTGCCATGGAGGCAGAGGGAACTCTCTGACCATCTGGGGTCTAAGCCAGCACACAGCTCATGAGCTACCAATCAACCAAAAAAACCTGAAACAAGCTGTACAGTTGTACTTTTATTTGGACATTTTCCAGTGATAACTATTAGGCTACAGTTTCTATGATGCATACATTTACTAAGTACAACATCAGACACTACAACAGATCAGAGCTCAGGTAATTCTGACAATGTTTTGTTTTTTCATCTATGTACTGTATTGGCATCAAGTGAAAACCTACATTTAAAGGCTTTTACTCATCGCATGAAATACCAGCATCTTAAAAAACCCAAGTGTTTACTCATAGTTTTAGTATGGTATTTGAGATGTGTTCAGTTTAAATCACAAATTACATATAGACCTTCAAATTGCAATTGCTGGTGTTTGCAAGTTGGGAACAAACGTTGCTGTATCTCAATCCACTTTCAATGAAGCTCATGCTGCTTTTTCCTGTAATAGATTAATCTCATTTAACTGACTTAAGCACTTCTATGTTCCATCCCAGTTTGAAGTGTGAGAAGCAATTTTTCAAAATTTGGATAGAAGACTGTGTCCTAAACATCAGAATAAAATGATCACTGGAATAAAAATACACCAAACGGAATGAGGTAATTATTGTGCAAAATCTGTAGAATAACTGTATATATTTCTAAGGGATCACTGACAAGTATTTTTCCAGCATCTGATAAAATCTATCATCTCAATAGATAATAAATTAAAATATAAAAGATATGTCCACATTATGAGAGCATAACAATGATTCAAAGGAAAAAAACCCAGTTTTTTAAATAATTCTGCATTATAATCCATGGTTAAAGAGATTTTAGTCCTAAGGTGAAAGTTATATTATACACTCACACTAAAATTTTACTTCTGAAAAGTGCACGTAAAATACTGCCATGTAAAATGTTAGATGAATTACCATCAGCATTACCTATTCCAACTCAAAAATATTTTCCTTTAAAACATGTCAAGCAGCATATACTTTTAATGTGATATAAAAGTTATACCAGTCAAACCACTGAGTTTAAGGATGACACCTATAAATTACTAAACACTACTTTTTTTAAGGAAATGATACAATAAGGCTTTTTACAGGTAAACAAAATTTTAAAATAACCAAAAATACATTTAGGCATACATTTTAAACACTAACGCTTAAGTAGTGGATACATTTCCTGATCTACAGTATGAACATACTGCAATGCCAATTGTTTGGTTTTCAATAGGAGAAAAAAATTGGTAGGTCAGCATGTTCTCATGTGTTTTCTTTCCTAAGTTTGTTACTGGATGTGAAGGCTATGCCATGACATTCTCACAAGTACAGTACCCTGACAGTCTGAAAACGACCTTACACTTTATTTGGAACCACTTTGCAGCAGCCAGAGTTTCAAAAATCAAGTAACATTTGAAAAAGGAGTGTTTGGTATACAATGCAGAGGAAAACAATCTAAATCATTTAGCAAAGATCATTCAGAACCTTTATACAATGCAGATTGAGTTCCTGGATGTACTGACATGATCCATCAAATGTAGTACGGGCCATTTGAATATGACAGGAGCATCTCAAAATGATACTGACAAAGCTTATGTTGTCTTTATTTCCAGTTTTAGCAACCATACAAACAGCATGTCTGCCTCTCAAGTAAAACAAAACCGAAATGTTTCAGTCTGCTCAACAGCAAATCTTTTCTCTCTGAATTTGCAGGCAAACAGGGGAGCACCAAACAGTCTAATAGTGTACCTCTAGGTTATTTATCAATATTGTAAAATAAATTAATGTTAACACTAGGATGCAGATTATTATAATACATTAAAAATATTGCACAATGCAACTGAGTGTGTGGCTTTATTTTTACATGTGTATTTGAGCCATACACCACAGAACTGGAACCTTACACGAGGCTTCCGCGCTTATGCCTCACATTGTGAAATGTGAATTTTATATGGCAGATCCAAGATGTGTGAGACAGAAAAATCTTTCCAGTAAAATGTGCAACATTCAAAATAACTCAGTTTCTCATTATGCACTCTGATTTCCAACCATTAAATCAGCATGAATCATAGTCAAGTGACAGCATCATAGTCAACACCTACTTAACTTTCTTGTTAGTCAACCTTTCTAAGAATGACAGCCTTGGGCTACTGCAGAATTTTTCTATTAAAGTTTTTCCTCTCATATTCCAGTGTGAAAGAAGACTTTTCTCTGTTTTTTTTTTAAGTGGCAAAAAACCAAGAGATTATACTCAAAATACACATTGTCATCTCTGGGGTCTACAAACAAAGAACAACATTAGACAGACTCTATAACCTAAATAAATACTTAAAATCATTACTGACTTCTGATCCTTTGCTTTAAGATTCTGTATTTTTAACTAACTACTTTTAAAAACAACTAAATGTGTAATGTCCAGTGTGCTACTTGTGCTTAGTTACCATTTTCCTCTACAGGTGTTACTTGATACAATGTGCAAAATTCCAGTTAAAATAACAGACTGCAACAGACTGTAAATAAGGTTGACAACAAAAATGAAGTATCTTATTTTTAGTGCTTAGTATGATACTGTCATACGTTTAAAAAAACAGAAAATGCAGCAGCAATTTAGTTTGCTTGGAAACCCACAGTTCTAACAAATGAACACCTAAGAGCATATAGTGAGCTATAAGACTTATCACTACAATTTATTTCAAACTGACATAAATGAGGAAGTGGTTTAAGAAATAACTTTATATATTGCCAGTTTGTGTTTTTCCATTCCAGTTTTTACAAATTAAATGTAACAGACTCCCACGTGACTGTGTATTCTATTGCAAAATGCCTTACACTTTCAAGTCTTCCATGTCCAGGACTGTGACTGTCCCTAGTGGTCCCCACCTATGAGAAGATTACACACCGATTGTAATTTACACTATTTAAATATGTTACTAAAGATCTAAAAATGTCTCTAGACAGCTGAAGACACAATTTTTGTCCAAGCCTGATTTCCATTCTGTGGAAATGTTTGAATCAGTGCTGTCCTCATAAATGCAATGACTGAGCACAAATGCACATCTTTCTAAGAGCGTTCAGTGGTGCTGCTGAGCAGTTTCCCAGCTACCTTAACTACACATCTGGGCTCAGACAGCCTTTGTTCAGAAAATGTGGGTTTAGTGGCTCACTATGTTTTAACAGGTACAGGTATCAGGCAACTGGTTCTCCATCTAACACTGACGGGACATCCTTGGGATCAGACACGTGATATGAAGCCCAGGCCCAAGCTGGCTGGGATCTGAATGGTTTCTAAAGCCAGAGAGGACGGATTAAATGGAAAAGTAACAGGGAAGATGTGCTTAGCATCCATGAGCAACTGAGGAGAGTCCTTCCTGTCTCGCAGACGCACCTGCAAAGATAAGAAAGTGGTGACATCAGGATTTAGCCAGCTGACTGAGGGAAATCACCTCACAGAGAAGAGCTGTGCTTACAGATGTGTATGTGCAAACACAGACTCTATGCTAACCTGAGCCAACACACTTACACCAACTGTGCAATTAAACTGTAGTTACTCTGATCAGCTTCAGTTCTGCACTTACAATGCAACCTGGGAATGCTCAGATTCCCTCCAAAAGGAAGATTTTGCCCAGTATCTGGGCTTTTCAGTAAGTGGAATTACAGCTTTATCTCAGTTCTACCTTCCCAATCTCCCCAATCTTGCTATACTGTAATTCAATTTCTAATAGACCAGAAAGTTCATGTGTGTTTCTTGAATTTTGCTCTACTGATTGCTTCTCTTTGGAGTTTTCAAAATTTTTCACTTTCACCAATATAAACAAAAATAGAAGGGGTAAATGTAGAACCTTGGTATGAATATAGGCCTCATTGTCCAAAGCACAGAACTTCACATGCAGACACAGTCTGAGTAAATCTGCATATCTAAATCTTAGTGCTTGAAAAGTTGTCATATGAGTAAGCTTACATACACAAAGATGAATAGGCACAAAAACCTCTCACCTGAAAACCTCATACATACTGACAGGGAAACTAGCACTTTCATGTAAGTCTGGAGGCAGGAACTTGTGATTGCTTAAATTGTAAGGCTGACATGCCCTTTTCAATGCTGTTAAACTATGACAGCTAAAAAGCATAGTTTAATTCATTTTCTTGAATGCATTTCAGGGTGCATGCAATTTTGGCTTATCAGAGGTTTTCTTAGAAATAGTCAAATGGTTTTGGATGAAAAGATAGACATACCTGTATTGTACGTATAAATGACACCAAGACTCTCTCTTCAAACTCATTAACTGGAGTATACAAATTCAGAACTTTTACAATCTGTGAAGAAGAACAATCACTTTCAGATTCATGTTATTGATCAACCAAGAGGTGCATCCATGATTACTAATAATATAATTTTAAAATTAGCTATTTAAAAAAGAAAATTATTTTAAAGTATCTGTAATTTTTTTGCTTTATTGATTAATGCAGAATTCCATCACCCTGCTCAATGCTATTTTAAATGACTGCCTCCTTCTGAACATATGTTCTTTGGAGGTAGAAACCCTGAATTTCTACATATGTGATGAGAATACCAAATGATAGAAAAAACACATGCAAAGTAACTGACTGTTTTCCTACCCACCCAAGAAAACATAATGTCTTTCTCACCTAATTTTGACCCTGTAAGTCATGACCTCCTGTAGTCTTACAACTTTTCTGTTTTTCAAGAGTAAGTTATTTCTCTAAAAACAGGGCTAAAACCACCAAGGGAAAGAACTAGATAACAAAGACTTTAAGTAATAATATGGGTGAAACTTGTAAAACCTATTAAAAATGCTCTTTGTTTTTTTACCATTTCCTTTATTAAAAAACCAAAGCACTTTGTTAAAAAGCTAAAACACGGCACATGGAATACTTCTTATTCAGTAGAAAACTAAGTGATTTTCCAGTAATGTGAATTAATAAATCAAAATGGCTTTATCAATGCAATTGGTAATGCTGACACAACAGTGAAGAAAATAGAACAATTTCTTCCTTTTCCTGGTGAGAATTGTTCAGTAAACATCAAAGATGCTTGGGTCTATTTATTCCTGTACAAGCTCTCGTATGGTCTGAAAAAGAAGTGCAATGTATCTGTACAAAACCTGAGCTTTCATAAGTAGGAGTCTGTTTGCTGAGATTCACTTGGTTCAGCCTTTGAGGCTAATGGCTACAGTAACTTTAAACTCTTGTTTGCAGACTCAGAGACAACAGCTCTGTTTAAACTGTACATCAACTTGGCTGGATACCAACTCTGATGGCAGAAAGATCAATTCTTACTATCCTAGGCAGAGCTGTCTGGAGTACAGAGATGTCTTTGAATGAAGACTTTTCTCTAAGGATTTCCAAAAACTGAGAGACTGTGTATAGCACTGCACCCTGCACAATTTATTGAGCTTTCTCTCATTTGTTCAAAACTTATCTCAAACATCAGACTCAAAAGGGTCTGGTCCCCTTTTCATCCCTCCAACTTAATCTGTTTTAGCAAAACAAAGAAAGAAACCTCCAATTCATGTGTGTCAGCAGTGCTGGCAGGGATAGCAAACAACAGAGCAGAGAGCTGCTCAGGAGGGACAGCAAGACAGACAATGAGGATTTGCTCACCTGGGCAGTAGTCAGTGCATTACACATTGAACAAATGGCTTCTGCATCTTCATCTGTTTTCTTTTTTACTTGCAACAACTGTGCAGCCTGGATAAGGGGTTCCAGGGTTTCCTTAGCTCCACTATTCATCAAATTTTTATCACGTAGCCATTCTTCCAGTTGACTCACATTGTATCTGTACAAAGAGGTAAAAGCATCAAGAACATTAATGCTTGATTATGAATAAATGGAAAGCATGTGTAATATTTCTTTTCCAGCTCTGCTTCTTTGTCCTTTTTCCTCATTCTTATTTTGTCTTCATAGTTTTTGTCCAATTAAGGCAGGGATTTTGACTTCCATAACAGTTAGAAACTATGGTTAAAGATTTCCACTAACTAGTCTTTCCCATTTGTCTGTTCCTGTTAATTGTGTGAATGTGATAAGAAGAAAGGCAAATGAGATTTCGTCCACGTTAAAGTACAGTGAGGCTTTGGGAGGTAACTTGAGGGACTAGACTGCCCTAGCTAAATTTCCTGACATATGCCAGTAAAATCCATTGGAAAAGTGATGTGAAATGCAGGAGATGATTCAGATGGCTTTACCTCAGGATGCAGCAAACTAGTGTAGATAAAGAGGTATCCACTGGACCAGCAGTATACAAAGAAAAGGAGCAGCTGTGTTTGCTATTCTTCTCTAAAAGCTGAGGAAGCAATTACCAGCATTTCACCTAGAGCTCTGATTCCCACTTGATAACGAAATACTTTTTGGTTTGCTTCTACCACATTTCCTTGAATGTCAGATAGGATTTGGCCAAAGTTAGCTAACCTATTTTTAACTGAATTTCACCAAATCAGTTTAGTATCATCTGCACCTGTTTGCATGCGGAAAAATAAACATTCCAGATATCTGCACCTCCATCAAAATGACATTCAGCAATGACAAGAGTTCAGTAAGATTTCCAGCAGTGCATCCAAGAGAACTGCACCAAGCTTTCCCACCTGATCTGCATTCCTTTGCTCCAGGAGCACATGTCCTTGCGCAGGAGGAGGTTGTTGAGCGTGACGGCCCCAATGATGTAGAACATCTGCTTGACCACCTGTTTGATGAGCTCTGGGTCCATTCCATGCTGGCACATCACTGAGTGGAAGGAGTTCAGCTGCCGGATGATGGAGTCCAAGGTGTAGGTGCCTTCATCGGCAATGCTGGATGTTCTCTTCCGCAGCCCTGTCGGCTTCACCCCTGAGACACCTTGGATGGTCTCGTGCTCCAGCATTCCTGAAACTGCATTTGATCGACACCATTACTGCAGTGACTGAGAACTGCTGATACACAAGCATATTGTGCAAGACAGCAAAGCAGAGAGAGCAGGCTGGGCTTTCTGCTAGCCACAGTCTACCATGATTCCCAGAAATTGTGTGTCCCACTATGTTCTGCAAAATCTAAATTCACAGGGTTTTTGCAAAGGTTCCAGCATGTGTGTTTAAAAGTCTGAATCTAGCTCAGGAAAGTACTTTTTTTCCTCCCAGGGTCATATGACCAGCAGAGTCAGCAAACTGAGAGCTGTTCCATTCTTCTGAATGTTGTGATTGGAAAGCATCATGAAAATTTCTGTGGGAGTACTGTGTGAACAGAAAATGAAAAGTATTCTTCATTAAAAAAACAAGCCCTCTCTGAATGTTAGCTTTATCACTGCTTGTGATTTAATTCTTCACTGCTGTCCATAACAACAATTTTTTTCCATATTAATTTCAATTAAGAGTTTTCATGTAATTAAAGTCTAATTTTTCCATGTGGTATTTCCCAAAAGACAAGGCAACTGTCCTGACAGCTTCTTCTTGTAAATGCTTGATTTATGCCAAGCATGAAGAAGATACACCAATTTATTCTGGCACTGCCAGAAGAACCAGTCACAGTTTAGTCTGTCCTCTAATCCAACCTGTCCAGAATAGTCCGTGTCATCTGTGAACAGAATACCACAAGAACTACTAAAGAAACTCTAATGTTTAGGAAGAAATACAAGATACTTCTACTACCACCATCACAATTTTCATTTTGGTACAATGTTGAGAAGCTTAAGGAATCAAACTTTGCCTTACCAATCATTGGTTGCAGAATATTTTCCAACACTCGGACAAGTTGTTGGTAGATCTGAATAGCCAAGTCACTCAGTACTTGTCTGTATTCAGCTAAATCAAAATTAGTGAGGCAGTGTTCATTTTGACGAGGTGTATTATGCTTCATAAACCCCTAAATTCATAAAATAAATTATTGCTTCAGTAGAGCACAAAAATATTACACAAATCCAGTATTTGCATTTTCTTTCATGCAACTGACAAATAATACCTTAAGCCACAGCCCCCTCAAAATTTTAGTTTGGAACTTTGTCTGATTGAAGCTAATACTAGCATTTGCTTTTCAAGTGTGATGCCCACAGCATCTGCTTCCTTAACTCAAAATTTCAGGTCTGTGACACAGGAACAAACTCTGCCAGCTTTCTGGCAGGCAAGATTCCCTCCTACTCCAGCATGGGCATTTTCACCTGGCCAGCTACAGCCAAAAGCCCAGTTAAGCTCGAAAGAGGAATTGGGCATATCACAGCCTCCGAACATCAACTGGTCTGCCATACTTAATAAAGCCTTTTTGATAGGGAGTGCAGTGAATCATTGCTTAAAAACCATAGTGGTACTTGCCATATTCTCCTCCTTAACCTGAGCTGGCCCTTCTGGGAGCCCAATATCATCTAGACTCTGGGTCCCAGCCCGCAATAAAGGGAAGCTGGTTCAAATCTTGTATCCCTGTGCTTTCCACTGATGCTGTCACCACCATTCCAAAAGATGTAGCCATTTGAAGAGACAATGACCAGATCTTTTACACAAGATTTGTTGAAGAGCAGTGCAGACAACAGTACTGGAGAGCAAGAGAAACCAGAGTGAGAGCACTGCTTACCTCTTCTCCACTGTACTGCTTCAAACAGTGCAAAAACCGGCAGGTGTTCGACAGCCAGAAGGACACTGTTTCAAAGTCCTCTCCTCTTTTCTGAAGATAAAAACAAACACAGTTCAGCAAAGACTAGTAGGAGAAATAAAATAATAGAATGCAAGATACACAACTAAACACTCAAAATATACTTTCTAGCAGATCCTTATTCTGCTGTTTTGCAAAACTTAGTGTATTACAGTAATGTATTAGAAAGCAAAGGGTTTTGGAAAAGTACCATTTAACACCCTCCCTGTTTTCTTTAGTATTTTTCACTGCTATGATTTCCTCCATGGAGATGATCTTTTCGTGTTTTGCAGCCCATCCTAATTGCTCAGGGCAGAAATCAAAGGGCAATGTGACTGTATTCCCAAAATGCCCAGTGACTCTTGTGAAGAGCCCAGCGGGCAAGACTGGAATGATACAGAGCCAGCAGGAGAAGCAGGGAACAATTCAGTTTTGATGACTGCCACTTACATCATAACCATTTTGGCAGCCTGATATGGAAAATGAAACAAAACAACAAACCCTTCTCACCAAAGAACATGGGACTGAGTATATGCTCTAGGGTTCTAGAGCACTATAGTGTGCACTTCTTTCACTTAAAAATGTTCAAAAATTCCTATGGATATATAAGCTCCAGCAGGATTGTTTACTAAGTATTTTTTCAAAACTTGTAGTTTGATTAAAGGCTTGGCTTTTGACACATCTCATTTAAATATTAAAAAAACACGTAAACATAAAACATATTTCTGTCTTAATAATGCCTTCAAGATACACCTGGCCTGAACTCTCCCAGCCAACTGCTTGCAAAGACTTTGGACAGTAACATAATTGTCATCAGTGTAATCTGTAGGTGAAGCAAATGAGGAATCTGTTAACCAAAACTGCAGTTGAAACTCTTTATTTACACGCTCTGGAGAAGATTAACTAAGACTCACTCTGCAAACTCTGACTACACCCAAAACTTTGTAAGCTGAGCTTCAGAGGAGGGAGACTATTCAAAACAAAAAGAAGGTCATTCTTTTCCTATTAATCCAGTGCATCTCTGCTACTATATGGATAAAGTGCCAGCAATGTAATTTGTTACTTTTTTAACACAACTCTTTGTGGACTTTAGTGGGAGTTCACTGATCACAAACCCAGAGCCAATTCATTGGAAGCCTTTTCCTCATTCTAACATAAAACCAAAAGCAAATTTTAATTTAATAGGTTTTTTTTTCTAAACTAAGCAGACTAACTAACCTTTAACACTTTTTTGATGCCATTGATAGTGGAAGTCAACAACGACCGCACTTTCTGGTCATCATTAAGGTAATCTGCATGGCGCACACACATGAACAAAATATATGCTGGTAGTCCTGGAATCAGGTTGACAGCTACCCCACGTGGTTTCAGCTCTTGGGAAAAACAAACACACATTGTCTTGTTAAGTGTCAAGTCATTGGAAGATGCTATATGAGGTAATTGTAACCTCCCCAGTTAATAGCATATACATGTATATATATATCTGGCCACTGAAAACTGAGAGCAAAACTAAGAGTCACTTTCTAGGTAGAAGAACAGAATAAGAAAATATAAGTGCCTGCTAAAAATATGCAAGCATGTTTATATGTACTGTATTCATCAGGAAGGTTAATTAGATTACAATACACGTTTAGAAACTGAACACTGTCAAAATCAAAATAAGCTATTCATTTCCTAATGCAAATTCTGTGTTCTTATCATTCATTTCTCAGCGTGTATGGAAGCAGAGGTCACAAATAAGAAAGATGCTTACCTAAAATAAGATTCTTGACAAGTTTTTGTTCATCCTCCTTCTTATACTCCAACATCCCTTGGAAATCCTTTTCCTTCCGCGGAATGTTAACGGGTCGAATGGGTTCATCAATAATTTGTCCAGGTGATATGTTCTCCATCTGGCCCACTTCAGAGAGAGAATGAAAAGAAATTATTACACTTTCCAGTGAAAGCAATACACACCAGAGACATTTCTGTAACATTCCTAAGGAAAGTCCTGGCTCCAGCAGGACAGGGAAGAGAATATTAAGAGCAAAACGGAGAAAACTCAGCAGTTAAGAAAAGGGTGGTTTATTAAGTGAAGGAAAAGGGGCTGGGGGGGTGGGATGGGAAGCAAAAGCAATCACTCATGATAAACTCCCACCCCAAGGGAACTGTTGCCCTGCATGTCTCAAAAAACAGCTAGCTTGTCTGCAAAATCCCTCCTGTGGTTCCTGTCGAATGGTGGTGCAGCATATGGAATATATGGAATATTCCTTTGGTCGGTCTGGGTCAGCTGTCCTGGCTGTGTGCCCATATGCCCTCAGCTTACTGAGGGGACAGAGTGGGGAAAAAAGGAAACCTTGACACTGTTCAGCTCTGTTCAGCAAAACACAGGTGTGCTCTCAGCACACAAAACCAGAACACAGCATCTCACAGGCTGCTATGGTGAAAGTTAACTCCATCCCAGTCAGACCTAGTGCATCCTTCTAAGTTAATTAGGCAATACACACATATCAAACGATATTTTCAGGAGCATTTTCCCACTCTGTATTATGTATGAACATTACTGTGATATTGCCCTGAACAATACTGTAAGAATTTTTTAAAAAAAAACATTAAGTTTGAGTAGCTAACCTTGACATTCAAAAGAAAACTGGGTAACTGATTTTTGCCTGGCTCATATTTACTACTGCTTTTCTCTTCACAAAAGCAGATACTGTCTTTGTGTATACAAACAGTACAGGAAACATTCCTTTATGTTTGAATACTTTCTGCCTTCAGAGTAACATCAATCTCCTTTTCTCATCTTCTAAACATATCTTCTAAAGGAACACACAGAGGTCTGAGCATACATCCTTTTTCTGCAACCAACAGAGGCTAAAGCTACTGAAGACCTCACAATTGCTAAAACAGATGGGTATGGTGACAATCAGATCACAAAGTAACCCAAAATTTTTCTCTCAAAATCTAAAAGTACCTTCAAGTTCACCGATCTTCTTAGCAAATACTTTCAACTGCTTCTTTAACTTGCGAACTGTTTTGTCCTGCTTTTCCAGCTGCTCCATTAAATCCTGTAAATCAAAATAAGGGGAAGATTAAGATATGGGAACAATCCTGTACTGTATGATAGAGACAAACACAGTGCAGTTAGAGTTACGAGGCAGTGAGGAAAGCTGAACAGAAGTGCCATCCTCTGGCCAAGGGCTGCAAGCTGGTACACTGCCTATAACACAAGCCAAATATTGCAAATATTATTAAGTTATATGCAGCATGACAAAGGCAAAGCTCATAGGCAGGTAGTTTCTGCAGACACTCAGAACGAGGTCAGTTCACACAGCAGAAGATACTTTGCTGCAAATACATCTCCCTAATGGTTCCTCCCTGCTCTTCCAAATGCCTCAAAGAAATTATTTTCTTTATTATTATACAGCTGTCCTGTATTTCTGACTCATTTAATGCTGTCTTTGAGTGACTCCTTATTCACATCTATCCATGTTGAGAAGACAAGGGATTCCTAGAAAGAACATAACTTGCACTCAAATTTACTAAATCAAACATCCAAACACCATTTCTTGCGTTGCTCTGTCATTTCCTTTGCTGTCATCACTTTTCTTTACACCTAAACTGGTTTCTTACAGGTTTTTATTCTGTACCTGAATAACATCTAGTACTTTAAAGTCCTAATCTTTTAATATACCATATTTGTCCTTCAAAGGAACACTCCCCAGAAATCTTTGAATAGTTCTGTGACATATCTGTTGTAGTACATTCATAAAATAATCCTGTAATTTTAAAAGGGAAAGTCTTTCTAAAGAAAGCAAAACATCAAGCTCAAACATTCCAGGTTAAGCATTGGAAAGCAGCTTAGAAGGAAAATCTCCAATGAGGATTATTCTTGGCACTCATTAGAACATAAGGGATCGTGAACTCCCTACTTCAAAAGCATCATCTGGGAAGCTACACCTCTTCTGAAGCACTGAAAAATTTTAGTGCAGCATGGGCACACACCTTAATCACATAGTAAATGAGTTTACAAGCTGATACAATATACTTGAACAGTAAGATACTAGACCTGTTGACAACAGGATCGAGGCCATGCGTCATATCCAAAGCATTGATCAATTTTACAACAGAAATCCTATTAATAACACTACATACTTGTTGTCAGATAGAACAATTTCTCCTGAAATTAACAAAAAGGTTCATGTAAGTTTGACTGTTTCAAATGTACAAGGGAAGGGATATGATTTCAAAACAACCTCCGTGTGAGGACAAATAAAGTTCTTTCTATCGTTCCTCTAAACAAATTTAACAGATTTCAAATTAAGATCTGGAAACTCATAAGTTATATTCTTTCAAGCTCACATATAGTGCTGTCTTTAATTACTATGAAAATATTATCTCTAATGTCACTCCTCATATTTTGCATTTCTGAAAAATATTAAAATAAGAATAAATTCAGGCTATGACTGGATTGCTGGCATTATTCACCTTGGTAAGGACCTGTGTGATCAGTCCTCTACTTTTCTGAACTGAATCTAAATGTATCAAAGTTTCAAAGCAAAGAGTAGTTTTGAAAAGTGAACATCTTTTGCATCATGTACCTCTTTTCTAGAACAGAATTAAGTAGTATTCAAAAAGAAACTGCTTTGCTCGAGTGCAAGGCTTGTATTAGTAATAAAACTGTGCATCAAAAAGAAACACAGATTACACAAAGGACACTAAGGCTAACAAAAAAAGCAGTGAAGGAAGTAATTGGCATCGTGAAGCTCTCTGCAGGGGGATTTCCTCTGAAAGGGAGAAAAGGAGACAGCTTGCTTTTCAATTAGTGCTTCAGAAACAGCAACCGAGACAACAGAGAAACAGGATTTGTGTGAACTACATACAATCATCCTCTTGTAAAGGGAAATCCGGTACAACTGATACTTCTTGGGATCATCTGCATACAACTCCTCATAAAACTGCAAAAATAGGGACAGGGTTGGTTTTCTCCCTGCCTCTGAGACACTGAAACTTCAATGAGCACTGTACAAATTAAATCATAATACAAGATCAAGGATCTCCTACTTTTAGGTAACCTAGGCCTTAGTTGTGTTCATGCCAGCACCTCCCAGAGAGAAGCTGATGTAGATAAGTTGCAGAACAGCCAGACCTTTTAAAAATGGGCTGTACTATGGCTGTGAAAGCATGGAATACAACCTTTGTGAGAACAGGGACAGGACATTTTCTTATGCTAATCAAGATGGGATTGTAGTGAACACTACAATTCTAGCATGGCATCAGGAAAGCTGCAAATTGTTTCCACTCCAGGGCTAGGAGTGGAACTGAAACATACACCTGGCTTGGAGTGGACCTGCAATACTCAAACATCTGAAGTGAAATACTAAGGAATGAGTCTATATTTAAGAAGTAAAATGACATTCAGTGTATTTGAAAACAAAGAGAACTCCTCTGGGCTATAATTACATGACTGTGTGTTGTCTTGGGCACACTATGTGATGAGTAGGTCTCAGGGGGGGAAAATGGCTAAAAATCGTAACATATGACTGAGCAGCAGGGGGGAGCTGCTGTGACAGGAACATTCACTCCCTACCTTTGCCAGGGAGAGACTGCAGCTGCTGAGGCAAACTTACACTTCTAGCCAGTTCTCCAGCTGAATTATCTGATACTTTGCTCAAAATCTCTGGTATTAAGACAAGACCCCAACAGTGATAACTTCTGTCGTTAGTAGGAAACACTACACCTTGGCTTGTTTGGAGGAAGCAATGACACTCACAGGTAGGATTTTTCTGGCTGAAGTAGCATGTTTCCCTTTACCAACAACAAGCCAAGCATATTCCCACACAGGTCTCTTTGGAAGATTTCCCCACACAGCATGAACATGCTCCTTTTTGTGGAAGAAGGTAAGGAGTTTTGCCCAATCCTTCCTTCACACAAAAATGTTGTGCAGTTCACATGGAATACTATGAGCTGAGTGACTTCAAGTTTCTTTTTATGGAACTATTTCTTTTTTCAAAACATACTGAATAGCTGGAGCTTGTAAAACAGTAGATTATCTATGTAGCTTCAGGCGGGGAAGAGAGAAATGGGAAGATAAATTACATTAAATAATTGAAGAATTACATCACAGTTTTTCAATGAAACAAACATACATATTTCAGGGGAAACATCACTCCTTGGCATTACTAGTTTTTATGACTTCCCTGGATATCAACATTCTATAGCTGGAAGCTGGGATCCCCAAGCTTCCTCCATGCCCCAAACTTCAAACCAATTTCCTGAAACACTATAACTTCAGGAGCAATCACAAGCCTCCCTCTCCCATTACCTTACACTCAAGAAAACCACTACCCTCGTGCAATTTTTTTACAGGAAGCTGCCATCTGAAAAGTGATAAGAACCTACAGGTGTGGCAGGTCTGTGAGTCCCCATGCCTGCTCCTGCAGCATCATTTCCCTTACCAAGTTCTCATTAGTCAGCCGGGTGATCTCGTGCTGCAGGCTGGCTTCAATGCGGGCCTCGGGGGGCAGCTGCAGGTTCTGGGCCAGGAGCTGCTGCTGCCGATTGTTCTCTTCCTTCAGACTCTGGATCTCCCCTCGCAGGGACTCCAGCTCGTTCTCGTGGCTCTTCTTCTGAGACTGAAGCTGAGACTCCAGCAGCCTAAGGAGGTTGAGCAACAGTTTGTGTGAACACACTCAGAAGTTTACATGCCCAGTTCTCAGAGGGAGTGTAAAGCTTTAGCTGCTGCTCAGGAACAATTAGCCATGGCTTGCAAAGGAAAATGAAAAAGGCAGAGTACTCTTTAAACCCTTCAGTATGCCTTCTAATTAAATTAAGCTTGCATGATCAAAAAGTGAAGAAAGAGTAGCTAATTTTGACACTGTTTTGCATTTCCTTTGATTGAACACATACTGTACAGTGTGCCACTGTGGCAACAAGTGTAAAGCTAAAGTCTTCACAGATTGACTGAAGGGGCTTTAAAGAGGTTTTACCTCTGAAAAAATCAAATAAGCTAAGATGAAGACGACACTATGTTCACTGAAGTTAGCACCTTGCAATATTAACAATGGAAAATATTTTTAGAGTTAACTTTTTCACTTAGAAACCATTTAATTAATCTTTATTAATAACCATTAATAATCTTTATTTTTACATTAAAGCAAACATTTTTCACAGGGTTGTCCTTAATGCATGAAAGGTCAACAAAAGAATCAGACTCAGTACTGAAATCCAGGAGCTTCAGCCTCACCACTAACTCATTCCTTCCCCTTGGGCACATCACATCTCAAATTCTTCTCTTTGTGAAGTGGGGATAACATGTACCAGCCTCTTGCCAGGCAGTGCTGGGGGATCTACTCCTGCTTGCAAGGCACTGTCCAAGGGCTCTGACTCATAATTTTGTATGTACACAGGAAATGACAATACTAGTGACTACCAGTGTTCAATTAGACAATATTTCAGGGTTTAAATATACATAAGGCAGAAACATTTATTAGTAACTAGAATGATGAAGCACGCAAGGGCAAACAGTCATTTACCTGCAGTGCTCTGCCATTTAATATAAAGCTTCTTGTCTCTGCAGTGCCAGGACAAGAGGCAAGAGGCACAGAGCAAACCAACTCCCATCCTGCTCTGCAGAACACTTGCTCTAAGTTAGATCTTCACAGGTTTGCACATCAGTGTTAGGGGTAGAATGTGTTAGCACCAGAAAAAGAAGGACTTTAGTTAGTAGCAGTCATTGCAAAATGCCACCTTCTGTAGTTACTGCTACCAAATGCATACACAGAAGAACACCAGCAGAGCTGATGGAGTGAGTTAGTTGTCAGGGCAGGACTAGGAAGCATTTTGGAAGTCAGGGACACCGACGAGGACACAGAGCCAGAGCTGCACTTCTTGACAAGGCGACTCTGGCCTGCCCCATGACCAACACAGTCCTTGCAGAGACCACAGTGGTCCCACTGAGGCTTCAACAGCACCATGAGGAACTAAAGATTATTTCTCTTTCTTGGTTATTTTATGACTTACATTTTGAATCTGGCCTGGAGAGACACAGGAGAAGAATGTTTCATTTATTGAACTTGAGATACACTGAAAGTAGGACCCATTTCAGTTTGAAATATAAGAGTACACTGAAGCTACTAAAATTATTGTACTTCTTTAGGCTGAAAAGCTGTAAGTAACATCAATTTTGAAATCTGGTGTAAAGGCACACAGATTGTATGAATTATGAATAATTCTTATGAATTATGTATTGGCTGTTGTACCATTTAAGTTTTTTTAATGAAAAAACCTGACAAGCAGAAATCTTTGTGGACTAGGTTTGAGGAAACTCCTTAATTTGTATAATTTGTGTTAAATTTTTTTCTAACTGTTAAAGCAATAGAAGTACTGTAGCTAAAGCAAACCCATAGCAAGGGGCACAGTTAGCTAGAAAAGAAGATGCAAATGAAGATAAAAAAACCCATTCTGAGAAGTCTGGTAACCTGTTGGCTTGTTTTAACCCTTCATAAGCCAGCCAAAGTTCTCCGTCCTCATTCAGCATATGATAGTCCTGGGGAGATTGCCTTTCAAGAAAGGTGTTTAAAAAAATACAAGAGATATATGTGATGGTGATGAGGTGACATGGTAAGGACATTACACACTACATTACAGTTACAATAAAAGACAAACAAAAAACCCTCCAAAACAACTTAGCAAATTACTTTTCTTGTTTATGTGTTTTTCTTCTTCGTGATGCAATTCAGTTCTCAGTGACAGCCCAGCTGGTTACAGCATTCTGTGCTGTAACAATAAATGCATTGCCCCAGACTATTGTGACCACTGTTGTTCAGAGGGTGACAAACCAGCCTGGGGATTGGCACCCAGGCTGGGCCATGCAGCAATTAGAGGCTAAGGAGATGGAAATCCAGAAATCTTGATTTTACATTCCCCCATTATTTCCAAATCCTTTCAAATATTGCACATAACAATTTTAAATTGTGACCCCAGCTATGAGTATTCTCTAGAACACCCATAAATGGATGGAAGTGACTGAACACAATATACACAGTGTGTCACAGCAGACCCCAAGTGATCCCAAAACAAAGAAGGAGAACTTGTACCTGTTTGTTTCCTTCAGTCCAATGTATGCCTGTGCTATTTCTCCTTTGTCTTTCATCTTCTGTACATCCTCCAAGAGGATTGTAGCATCTGTCATTGTATGCTGGAAAAAGGAGTATAATTTCCAGTAAATTTAATAACATAACTGCTCCTTGAATCCATGTTTTCTTCACGTGGAACACTAATCCTTGAGTAGCCACATTAAATAAATATGGGTACCTGAGCAAGAGGTTGGTCTATAATGCTATGTCCATTTGGTTTATCTTTTAAAATAAATGTATACAAAATAGTCAGATATTGGTCTGTCTAGTAAGTGGCTACATATATTAATCTCTTTCCACTTGTTCATTCAATAAAAGGAACAAAATAACTTTCACAGTATGTTGAATTCTCATTTTATTCAAATTGCCAGGAACAGCTGCTAATACTAAAACTGAAGCAGCACAGTTTTGCCAGCTTAATTCTATTAATATTTCTTGAACATAGCATTACATAGAGTCTTTCAAAGCTCAAAAATAAGAACTACTTCTCACTCACGTATTTTAAATACCCTGTCAAAGCAGGAAAGAATTGACAAGGGCTAGAGATTTTCTAATTTAGATAGCATCACAGTACCATTTTGTTTCAGTTTTGAATGTTTATTATGACATTTTTGCTTTTTCTTCAGTAAAACCTGAAATACTTAATAAATGGTTACAGTGACCTTGGCCAGTCTGATCTGAGTCACTGCCATGGAGTACCACAGGACTTTCATGAACGTAAGAGATGGAATTCTGACTTTTTGACTTTCAAAACAAGCAGATCCTGTTCTCATGAGCACAATTCTGAGAAGTATTTACAGTAACAGCTTTGTGGACATAAATTCTGGAGCCTAGATCTGTATGTCTAGTATGATTTGTGTTATCCAGTATGAAAAATTATAAAATATGTAAGCTCCTTAAAAGGAATTATTCACAACATCTCTATGAGATCTTTGAAGTTTTCCTACTATTAATTTACTACAGAGTAAAACTGCTGTATCTCACCTGCCAATCTATCAAGCTTTTGCAGTCTGAACATCTATCATTTAGAGTCAGTTCAGTTTCTTATACTCTTTAATGTATTCAACTACATTTTCTAATCAAACATTCAGCAGTTCCCATTCAGTATCTAAAGATGACAATGTGAGTCCACAATATTTATTGCTTGCCCAGGAAAGCAACCACTCTGAAGTGAGGTACTTTTCATACCATAGACACCTAATCTGTTGTGAAATATAAGGGTTTTGCAAATTAACAAAGGCCTAATTCCTGGATCACAGTGCTCCCTGGATCACTGTCTTTACCCCTCAAACATACTCAGCAAGAAACATGATGGAGCTGACTAGACCAATGCCTAAATCCTTCCTTTCATATTCAGGTTGTCATAAACCAACAGTTTAAAACTGTTAAACCTGCTTGTTTTGAATTAACTTGTTTCGCTATGTAGAGCATGAAGATGGGGATGCAGAAGACACAGAATTATGGGAAAAGCTTTTCAATAACATCAAGGTAAAATGCAAGAACATGGATGCTACTAAGAGGCATGGAAATGACAGCTCAGTATTGTTGAGGGTTATTTTAGCATTTAGGAAGTTGTGGTTTGTAACTGTAGAAGAAAATGTATACCTTGTCCTCCTGGCAATCAAATTGGTAGGCAAGAAAGAAGAAAAACAAAGCATTAAAAAAAAAATCTGTGTGCTGCAGCTGTCCAACCTAAGAAGCAGATCCTATCTGCAAACTGGCTGCTGGCCATCCCACAGGCCACCTTCCTATTTCCCTCATACTCACAGCCACTGTAAAATCAACACATCCGTCCCACCACTGCTGAGAATGTTATTGACAGATTTGCCAAGTATTTCTTTACAATGTTCTAAATACTACAGAAAATGTGTTCTGTTTTCTTCACAGTCAGTCATTTAAAACAAGACTTAGACATCTTCATGCACCACAGACTTCCAGGTTACTTAGGACAAATATAGCCATAACTTTGCAGCAGTAAAGATGACATATCTCTTCATTCCTTCCTGTAGTTATAAAACGTGACAGAGCTTAGTTCAGTGGAAATTACTGGTTCCTTGATTTACATTATACCTTTTCATGTTGAATGATTCTTATCTGCAAAGCTATTCCTTTCCCTATGTCATCAGAGTCAGAGCTTTTTAGAAGATGTGCATTTCAGTGGCTGCAATCTACTCTTCTTTCTATAAAAGCACACAGCATCTATGAAGCAATAATATGGAATTTACATATCTTCAGAGGTCATCTTTATGAAATGTTACTGACTTGCAATCATATAGATGTAGAACAAACTGGTCCTTTCACTGATCTATTAACTGAAAGGAATTCCTGAGAATTCCTTTAAATTTTCCAGTCCAACTGCACACTAGAGAAATGACACAGCTCCCAATGAGTATTATTTGTTCACTGTTGAAGGAGTCTGAGGGGTCAGACCTTTGGTACAGCCTGTACATCTTCACATGAGTGCTGGTAGGAAAACCCCAGACTGGCTGATTAATACAAGCTCCTAATCCAGACTGCTGTGATTTGTGCACTAATAATGGACCAATGGATTACACTTAGAAAGGCTTTCAAACCTAGACTTTCTTCTGCCATTTCAAGCATGCTGTTAATCAATAAAGCATGTCAATGATGCAAAGCAATTCTCCTGAACAGTGCTGAGTGTGATTTACCTTGGGCTGAATTGCCTCTTTCTGGCTAACAAGCTGAGACCTCAGGATGAGAACTTCTTCCTTGCGTACTTCCAGCTCTTCACTGACCGAGGTCAGCTGGTCCAGGAGGACTCTGTATGCTGGGGCACCAGGAGCAGTCACCTCTGGAGCTCGTGTCTCTGTGAGGGCCTTCTGCAGCTCATTCAACTCATTCTTCAGTTTTTTATTCTCAGATTCAAGTTCTTGACGCTGCAAGAAACAGGGACAGTTCTGTCAACCCAGCAGCAATGCAACATGTCTGTAACCCACAGGTACAAAACTATGGACAGAAATGGTAAAAATGATGTGTAATTGAAAGAAATCCATCAATCTCCCCTTTATCCCTGGCTATCTTGACTATGGTCAATAGTGTCTTGGAGGATTTCACTAACAAGGACTAACCTTTAGTCTGAAATACAAAACCAGAACACACACACATGAATCAGACAGATTCGATGGGAAACAGAATTGCCAATCTTTTTTACCTCTACTTCTCCCCTTAGCTGAAAAAAAAAAAGTTCACAACAAACAGTGGTCAGCAGGCTAGGAAAATTCTGCATCACTATTAGGAAATATTCTTAGTTTTAGTGGTCTAAGATACATGGTAATTTAAATAATGTTTCTGAAAGAAAGACCTACATTTATCACTGTATTTTTGCTCAATTAACTTGCAGGCTGCACTAAGTGTTTTAACAGAGAACTTCCCCCTGGCTTAGGGGATGTTTCTTTTGCATCCCCAGGCACACAGTCTGCACCTCAAAAAGAGCAGTCCTACAATGAATGACTGCCGGGGATATTTGTTCTAGTTTCTCCAGCTACTATTTGGAAACAGGAGGGCTGATGCATTTTCTATGCCAGCACATACAACTGGTGGCAGGAGTCTTACTAGAAAAAGCCCAGAAACCTCTGTTTTAGAATTACCTTGAGCGACTCATACTCCAACTCTGCACCTCTTATGGGAGGCCTTTCTTCCTCCTACGAAAGAATACAAACAAGTGAGAAAGCTAAAAATCCTTCACTGAGGTAGGAAAACAAAAGAAAATTGAAGTTATTTTCCTATAAAACTATAAAACACTAATTCTGGTACTGCTAACTGCTGTAGTTTGAATATTGGCATCGTCTCCTTTACTTCTGAGTTTATGATACATAATTGGTTCATATAAATAAAATCACATACTGTCACTGGCAACAAAACAGAGCAGGATGAACCCCAGCATGCTAAAGAAATTCACTGGTAGAAATGTAATAAGAAACATTGCCAAACATGGTTTCATAATTTTCTAAGAACTTAAGGAGACCAAATCAGGTGAATTTAAATTACAATCAGCTAACGTGTCTAAGCCCAGTGCTTTGGCTATGCATCCTGGTTGAAACACTTCTTCTTCTGCCTAAAATGAACAATTATCCATTCTCCCCAGCATTTAAGTAGACTTCCTTATGGCTACTCCTTAATAAAAACAACCTTTCAGCCTTTTTTTTTAAGTGAAGTCCCAAGCACTTTTTGCTCCTGTTGTCCTCCATCAGAGGATCTCAAGGACGTTGCAACACTAAATAACCAGTCCCTAGAACTATGCACCAGTATAAAACTTGTCATTAAATAAAGCAAGTGCTAGAGGAATATAAAGATTTAGTGAAAGCCAGTCAGCATTCACAGAGCTACTGCTTCACAAGAAGGGACACTCTGGTGTCAGCATTTGATCAGCTGCAAGGAGTCCACCTTAGCTTTAGCACGGAGAGCTTGCTCTTCCTTTCTGTCCAGCTCATCCTGCAGGGACTGCTTTTCCTGCTCCAGTTCTGAAACCCGTTTCTGCAGCTTGAGGAACAGAGACATGTCCAGCGCTGCTTTTTTCTCACTAGGCTCCTGCTTTAGAAACAACAGAGGGAAGTCAAGAAGTATTCCCCTTCCACAGCACAAGGAAGCACGACAGTGAGTAAAGATGGGAAATAGACTGGGGAAAGAGAGGAACACAGAAATGTTACTTGATTCTGAGCACTGACTATCTAAAATATTTCATCAGCTATCAAACACTATTTTAAAAAAGGATTTACTAGCAGAAAATATTTCTAAGCCTAAAGCCTAGCAAAAGAAAGCACTAGACACTACCTAGCAGACAGGAGGTCTACAACTAAGCATACCTTATATTCTTACTTGTTTGAAGGGGGAAAGTAGAAAAAAGAAAAAGTTTGTGGTTAGACTCACCTGGAAACAACTGTAAATAAGGGCTTTTTTATTTGTTGGTTTAGTTTTCAATGATTTCTATAGTAAATTCTTCAGCTAAAGAGAAACCTCTCTGGTGATTTGAAATTTAAATTAGTGAGATGTGACACAAAAAATAGGTAATAGAAAATATATTTGATACCTTTTACCTTTTATTGTGCCAATTATACAGCTTGTTCTAAGCCTAATTCACCAGCTTCTTCACTATTGTCTGGGCAAGGACCAGTGTTTGCAATCTGAATGTGCATTAGAAATTGTCCATCAGCCCTTTTGTACTTTATGTACTGAGAAGATCAAAGTATTTACTATGAACTGTACCACAAAATTTTAAAGCCTAGAAAAGGAACTAGAAAATTAATATTAATGACTGTAGCAGACAAGCCAGCACAGCCATTTCCACTTCATCTCCTTTTACTGTTTAGGGGAAGAGTCATAAACCACACCAACAGCTTAGGCAAAAGCAAACAGACTTTTGAGTTTTCTGGCTTTACTCGCTTGTCTTGAGGTGGGCCCAATTTTTTAATGTGGTTTTGTATAATTAATCTACATTGTTAGTCTAGAGCTGGAACTGGAGAATATTGAGGGGTTAAAAAAATACAGTGCTGCGTTCATTCACACTTGTGTGAGTTCATTTCTTCCTTTATATTCTAAAACCCAAACTTGGCTCTACAACAGAAATTCAGTAAATCCATTACCCAAAGAACAAGATGGCATTTGGCTCATATGTGACATCCCATCACATGCAGTTGCACTGTCCTTCTCCTGATCAGCTGTGAATGTAGGAACACCACCCTGAAACCATTATGCAAGGTGAAAAACCTAAGTGGGAAGGCGAATTATGAAAGCGCGCAGAGAGGCTGTGCCAGCCCCAGTGCGTCAGGATATTTGCATCCAGAGGAGAAAATCATTCTCTGCAGAGGCTTTCCAAAGCAGCAGTGACAGCATGTCAAAAGCTACTCTGGAGATCCCTGACCTAGGCAGAGGGCAAACAGGGCGTGCTATGCCCTGGCTCCCAGTTAAGGAGATCTTCAGAATGCACAGAGAAAACTTTCACTGGAAAGTGCCAAGGAGAGCCAGACCTCCACCCTGAGGGCTCTGTGCTTGCAGTCCCACTGTGATGGATGGGCTGAAATGAAGTTATCTTGGAAAATAGATGGAGTTGGATGTTGCACCACATGGCTTGGAGCTGCACCACAAATTATTTATGGTTATTATTCATTAGGTGAATCAAGTTGCCTTTCTGAACTTTTTTTGAACACCTTCCAGATCATTTTTCCAAACATCCTGGGATTTGTACGGCTGCATATGCAAAGGAAACTTCCATCCTGGGAGTTTGATTCTTCTCTATAAACAGAGAAGACCTGATCCAACATGAATTTCTCACCCCAACAGGAAACTTATTCAAGGTAGCTAATAAGAATGCAGCTTGCCATTTTAAATCCTTGACTATACAGTAGGCAGGCTCCTCAGGAAGTTTCACTGGTTTTCTAAATTCCCATTTTGTCCTGAAAAAGTGATTGTGCTTACCAACACTGACAACCAAATGTTCCACAGATGCAAATCATCTGGATCACAAAATATCTACTCTATGCTTACTGTAATACAAGAAAATTCAAAGCATACTTTGACAGTCTTTTTACACAGGACCACAACTAACTAGGGAATAAGTGTTTCTCTAAAGGAAAATGTAGAAAGTTGGATTAAAGCATTAGATATTTCAGTATAAGGATATGGTGTTCAGAAGCACTTATGGAAAAAAAGAGAAAGAAATCAGTTCAACTATGTATCAGTGAAAAGCTGTGGGAGATTTTTAATGTTACCTCCATCCTTAGTGGTAAGTCTTCTGCTTCTGTGATCTCAGAGCTGAAAGTATATTCAGATTCATTGCTACTGTGAGTTGAGTCTGTTCTTTTGTGCCCAGGCTTGGGGATGCTCTGAAGTGCAAATGGAACAAATCAGTACCAGTATATATGGTTTTCCCTGTGACTGTCTCTTCCCAACCTTTAATTTAGTTTATAATATTTGGTAATTTAGTTTATAATATTTGGTGTTATGCCACAGTTACCAAAATTTGTAACAAAATGTTTTTTATTCTGGTCTCTCCAAAGACCTAAGAGCCTATGGGATACAAGATGAGTTAGCACTCAACTGTATGGAGACAGGTAAGATCTTACATCACCAAGGATTGCTGCAGGAAGCAGAACCAAGCAAGGATGCAGCACTTTGTGGCAAAGAAACACTCAGTCTACAGAAAGCACAGGCAGCAATTCTTTTACTTCCTACACATTCTGTTGAGGAATACTTTATATTCCTGCCACATAGAACATTCCTAGGATTACATAAAATTTATCACTTGGATGAAGATGGCGCAAACAGCCCCAGCAGATATGAATAACCTGAGGGCAAAATAAGGGTGGACAGCACAAGTAATACCACCAGGAAAGTCACAGCAGAAATTTAGTCCTCTTCACAGATGTGACTTTTTTTTTTTAAATCAACAACAAATTTTAAATGCATTTGTTTTGGCTGCACTAATCAAAAAACCAGTATTTAAAAGGAAAGTTCTTTTTTCAAGTACAGGCCACCAACACATATAGCTGACAGCACCTAGACTGCCTACACGCAGTTGTAAAAGAGCTTTTGATTTCTCAGCTATGGAGCCACTCACCACCATCAGGTTCATTTCATCCTTGAGATCATCGTAGCGCTCCTCCAGGCGGCTGAACTCATTCAGCAGGTTCTGGTACCGTAACCGTTCATCGTTCAGGTCCAGCTCCAGCTGCTTTGTCTCCTCCACCAGCTTCTTTTCCATGGACTCTGCCACAGACAGCAGGGATCCAAAGTGAGAATTCCAGCCCTACCTACCATGCAGTGCACCCATCCAGGAGGTACAGGCCTGTGCCTGCACCAGAGGAACAGCCTGCCATTTGAAGCTGGTGGTTGTGCCTCTCTAGGCAAACGTTAAGCCAAAAATAGGGAAAGCCAAAGCATTATTGTGGCAACCACAGAAGTGCCCACTCAGACAAGTTATTCTGCTAATACCTTCTAGAAGTGATCCCAGGAGGGAGGAAAAAGGGGCACTAGCCTATTGCTGTGCTATGTAAAAGCAAAATGTGAGGTGCTTTACACTTCAATCATCCTGACCCTCTTCATCACAGCTCCCTTCATCACAGCCCTCACACCTAGAGTTAAGCTTTCCTGGCTGCTGCCTACACAGTCACAGCAGCCAGGAAAGCCGTAGCTGACAAACTCTATTAAATATCAGAACTGCCTTTTAAAAATGGAAGTGTTTAGGAACAGTCATACCTCCTAAAAAAGGCCCCGAACCCTAAGGATTTTGTGGAAATTCAAATCGTAAACAATTCTGATATTTGCAAGTTCTTAAAACAAAGAAAGGAATGCACAAAAACGAACGTAAACTAAGGCAAATTAGTCCAATCTATGCAGTACAGTGTCACTTTACAAGGTAACATGAAGGAAAAAACCTGAATGAAGAGAACAGAGCCAACCTGTTATTTCTCTCGCCTGCTCATGGATGCGGCGGTTCAGCTCCTCCTTTTCTGTTTTCAGTAATGAGTTCTGCTCTTTCAGCTCTGATACCAGCTACAGAGATAATAAAGTATTTGACTCAGAATGTAAGCTTTCATCAGTAGCTCTAACAACAATGGCACCTTTTTTGTAACAGTTCAAATACTTAAACTGTCCTTCACAGAGTGGAACTGGTGAACTAAGTTATATCTTCATTTCCAAATTACATTTCTTAAATGTGTAGCCCCTGTATGTTCTGCACCCTGTTTCTGATCAGATGCTAAAATTGCCCTGGAACACTCCACAGTGCCATGACTTTTCAGTAAAGTCCCAAAGATATAAATGGCTCATTAAAACAGAAATATTCATAAAGTGGTAACACTTTTGGTAGTTCTATGGTAAATTCCATTGCACTGGGTAACATCACAATTCAACACCTTGCCTCTGCCATAAAGCTGTGTCATTTTACCTGTGTTCAGGTTTGCCAGGTACTCATTTGTCCTTGATTATGGTTACTATGCACACTTTGCTTTATCTATTAATATTTTTCCTTATGCTTATCTGATACTGAAATTTGTCACTGGAGTATCACATAGTGGTAGATTGGCTCTTCCAATACTCAAAACTTGCACCATTATCAGCAGGTACTCTTGACAGAAATCAACCTGTTTGATATGTTTGTGGTTAGCAAAGATAAGGGGTTAGCTGAAACCTGTTGAACTAGACTGTGCACATGTGTTGAATAGGCTGGCTGTTCACATTAGGCAGGATATGGCAGCATCTTTGAATATTGAGTATAACTTTCTGATATCTATGTGATTACTCTCTCTAGGTAGGTATAAATGATTTCTTATAATGAATGCACTACCTCTAAGACAGAAAGCTTAAGGATCTGGCTTTGCAAATGCTTTCAACATCAAAATCTGAATAGACCAGATACATATATTTACATACAATATATGGATTTAGCATATTCTACCATAGGTGCAAGCCTATTTAGGTTTGTACAGCTACAAAAATACAGTAAAAATACCAGCCACACAAGTGAAACAATTAAGCCTGGGCAAAACCTGAGTGGACACCAGGCCCCTGTAGACCCCATACATGCCTGCTCAGTTTCATGTTTGTATTTGTCTGCCCGTTCCTCAATGCTCTTCTTCTCGGACTGGGTCTGGTGCAGCTCCTTGCGGAGCTTGGCAATCTCCTCCTGCAGGCTGATGACGCGGCTGGTGGCGTTCTTGGCCTCCTCCTCACTCGAACGCAGCCTCTCCACATCGCCCCGCAGCTTCTCCGTCTCCGTACTGTACGTGATCTCCAGGTTGTTCATCTTCTCCAGCAGGGATTTGTACTCTTTGTTCTTTGCAAAACACAACACAGACAAGAGCAGCTGTTAGAGAAGTTCTGGTTTAAGGGAGCCTTTTCTTTCCCTACAGAATACGCCCAGACATGGGAGCACAGGAGCAGCTTCCCCATTTCAAAAAGGTTTTGGTCTGGTTTTGCAGAATTGCTTAATGAGGTGACAGAACAGTCCAGTCTCTAAGCCTGCACATCCTAAAGTAAAATCAGATGGAGAGCCCACATACATCAGACACGATCACCCCACCTTCCCCTAAAACAGAGCCACTGACGTGCTTCAAACGCAATACTGGCGTTAAGCGAGTGGGTGTTTTTTCTCAGCTCTGCTGAGAGGAACAAGTGGATGTTTGACTGTTCCAGTTCTACTGTGGCCTCCCCTTCTCTCCTATCACTGTTCTTCATCAGAAAAGAAAACTGATCCCTTACCACGAAAATGCAGTGCATTCTGTGAATGCCCACAGTGCTGAGAAAGGTAACCAAGACTTCGACACCTTTTCCCCTGAGGCCAAGGAAGGAGACCCTTTTACCTGCTCATCGATTTTTCGCTGCAGCTGCATGATCTTGTTCTCCAAGCCAATGTGAAGCTTCTTGTAGCGCTCCACGGAGCGGGCCTCTATCTTCAGCTTCTTCAGCTCCCTCTTGGCCATCATGCGGCGGTAGCAGCATTGCAGGTACACGATGGCCCTCAGCGTGCGGCGGTAGCGCCGCCGGGCCAGCCAGCCCCTCACGTGCTTCTGGATAACCACAGACTTGTGCTCCCGCAGCATCTGCAGTTGGGAAAACACATGGCAAGGGGATTAGAGCTCCAAACGACACCTGTGCAGGTAAGCAGAACCCCGCAATGATGTACGCAGAGGCACTGTCGCCTGCAAAGAGAAACTTCTGGGGAAGAGCAGCAAGAAATGGAATAAATTTAGATTAAAAATAAAAGAAGAGGAAAAGAAGGCTGGAACAAGGACAACGACAAGGAGTAAAATGAAAAGGTACCAGAAAGAAAAACATGACAAAAAGAACTGGAGGCACATTGAAGCACCAGGCATTCCTTTGTGTTGAGGTCAGAGCCCAGCTAATTACAAAAGTATATGGTACCTGTTGGCAAGATTACAAATACAATCTATTTTATTTTTAACTGCATCTTTGTCTTGAAACACTTTTGAATCTTTGACATATGCTGTGTTGAGTTCATCAATATGTAGTTTAAAATTACCACATTTGATATACAGTGCAGTCAGTACTGCATTTCCCAGAGGAAATTGTAGCAGCTGTTAAGAAGTCAGAAGCTTTTGGTTAGTTTCTGTTATTTTGGTTTGGTGGTGGGGAGGGCGTTTGCTGACTTTTTTGACATATCTTAGGCTTGTCAGCATGGAAAAATTTTCATCTATTCTAATAAGAAATTTATAGTGTAGTAATTCCAATTTCTTTTATGGCAGAAATTTCAACCATAGCTTGGAGGGGTAAAAAAAAAAGTCTGTATTATTTAAAAAAAATAATCTATAACATAAACCAGTCATGAATGCCAGCAACCTTGTGTTAGCCAGACAGTTCAGCTAAGAAGAGCCTACCACTTGTTTTTGGATCCTTCATCCACTAACTCAGAGATCCCAGGTCTGAAACACCTGAATTCAAGCAGATCACAGCTATGAATGGAGAGCCTACCCAAATCCACAAAGTTTCCAGAACACTGAGAGCTTAAGAGTTCCCTTAATAAAGCTTCTGCAAATAAAACAGTTTATTCTAAAGAACAATATTTAGGATTTCATGTTAATGCTCAGAACTGGTAGTTTAAATATCACAGCAGTTCACATTCTTACACTGATTCACCACAAAGCTGATAAGACAAACTAGTTAGGTAACAATGATTTTATTTTCTTTTAGACTGCTTAGCAAATGAACTGAAATGTGTTAGAAGCATTACAGTTCCAGATCAATGAATTTAAAATTCACTGGCAAAGTGGCAAGTTTATAATATATACAAACTTTCTCCCATTGCATTTATTTTTGAATTAGAAATGAGACTGGAAATACCAGTACACAGTTACTCAGCACACCAAAGTAAGGAAGCAGCTTTCTGAAAAGCACAGCAAGGTCAAAAGCCAAAGTCCTGACTGTACACCATGCAGTTGGTATGCCTGCCTCCTGCCTCCTCCTTACACGTTTTCTGGAACACTCCCTCAGGTTCCCAGCAGGTGCCTGAACACTGGAATACAACTAGCTTTCAACAACATTTTCACCTCAAGTTTGAAAGCAACAATTCCTGTGAAATACCTCCATTGTGCAGGGATGGTCCTCATCTGCCAGTGAATTCTCAAATCCATGCAATCCAGTGAGGAAACAAACCACTCCAAAGGCAGGTTAGAGGATCAGGAAGTTACTTCATCTGGCAGGGATATCCCAGGAAAGCTTATGTCAAAGCTACGGAGGAACTAGACTCCTTGTCCAGCTGAGAAGCAGATTGCCAGGTCTCGGGCAGGAGCTTTCCCCAGGATGTGTAAAACAGATGATTCAACCACATTAAATTCCTTGCACTGCCCACGTGACTCAATACATGCCCTCTCTTCCTTCAACAACAACAGGTACCTTTCACAATCCTAAGGAACAACACGTGCACCACACACGACTGCAGCCCAGGTGTCCTGTCACAGGCAACCTTTCGGTTTCACTCCTCAGCACCAACTCCACAACAACTGTTTTTACCTTCCCATGGCACACAGAGCTCGTGCTTCCCTGTCTCGTCCTCCTGTGCCTCAGCTTGGGTAAAATCCCACCTTAGGAGAACAAGACAAACACAGCACACCGCAGGGGCACCTGTCACACTGTCATGTTTTACTGCGGTGAACAATTCACAGCTCGAGGGGGATCCTCCTGACAGGCAGGTCTGACCACCCCTTCCAGGGACTCCTCCAGAAACCTGCCATCTCTATTAGGAGGGAATACAACAGGTTTATTAAACTGTGCTACAAGGGATGTGTATTACTCATGCAACCAACAAGGCATAGAGAAATATCTCCCATTTTCCTGAAGATTTTAGGCCACCTACTGCTGTGACCCAGGTGTCACTTTGTCACATCTGTCAGACCACTGTTAGAAACAGATCTTGTTTAACATCACAAACGTAGTTTGTAATAACAAGAATGCTAAGAATTCCAATAAAAAGGCAAGTAGACACCCACAAAAAAGAACAGCCAAGTCAAGCACAGGGGTCTTGGTATTAAGAAATTCTTATCAAGGTTTTGGTTTTTTCCAGCTTACTGGTTAGTTTACATTAGAATGCTAAAAGTGACTGTGTAGCAACTTTAATACAAATTACAAACATAGCAACTTCAACTTTAAGAGAAAGATATGGCACATAAGCATCAGAAGACTTTTGGCTGTATGCCCTTAGCATCTACATACTTGGGAAAATAACTCCCTCAGCTACTTTTTCAGTGAAATACTGGCTGACTTTTGAGCCTGGTTAACACAGTTCTTGGAGATAAAAGTGATATGAAACATATTAGCACTTGGCAGTTTGACTCATAATTCTGTTTCCAGTACTGTAACCACTGAAAACCAATTTCTCAATTGAAATACTAATTTCTCAATTGAATAATTTATTATCAAGCAAAATCAAGAAAATATTATCAATACCATTAGGACAGGGTTATATCAATTTATCCCCACATCAAAACCAACATACATTAAAAAAATAAAACAAAACCACTCCACCCTTGGGTAAATTTTTGTGGGAATCTCTTTGCTAGCATAATTCCAGAAGCCATTTCAGAATCACTGAAACTAGGGATGGGAGAGGAGGACCAGTAGTGAGTGCATCACATGTATACTGATACAAGCAATACTGATTTGGACTCCTGGAGGCAGATAAAAGCACAGCCATTTCCAGTATTTAAGTGCCTTGACATTCTATGTAACAAGTGAAAAAGTCAGAAATCACTGTTGGATTCTCCACTGGCTGCACTGAAAGTCTAAGTACATCTGTATTAGATGACAATGAGAACATGTCTAAAATTACAAATTGAGGGCAGTATTGGATCTAATTTCCAGGTGCTGCCCCTTAATCCATGCTCTGGTATTTAGTTAGTACATCACAGCTAGGCACACAAAACATTTGAGATCAGGACATCTTGGGATGGTGTCATCTTGCGAGAGTGTGCAGAAACAGAGACAGAGTGAAAAAGTACATTATGATTTCTTACCATTTGGTACTTGTTTCTGACCATGTAACCTCTGAGGAGAGCCTGAAGAGCAATAGTAGCATCACGCATACACCGGTATCGCCTGCGGACCACGTACATGCGCTGGAACTTCTGAATGGTGACGGCAGCTCGTGTTCTGCGCAGGAACTTGGCATAGCTAAGGGAAAGATTACAAACACTTGGGATCCCCCAGCATGGGCTACTGGACTGTGCAACCCCTCATGGACTGTGCCACACCCACAAACGAGCAGGGCTTTGCTGTTCTGCCTTCAGAGGATGTTTATTATTTCCTTATCACAAGCTTTGAGCCTAGGATGGCACAGGCTCTGCACTCTTGGAAAACACGCCAGCAAAAAGCCTTGAGAGGCTCAAAATGTCCGAATTTATACAAGATAAGATGACCAATTACCTGACAGCACGTACTTTAAATATCTATTGTTATTACTTTACCACCAATAACTCATTATTTGTCCATTCATGCAACATCTGCACTGCAGGCTCCCAATAAGATTGTGCTCCCAACATTGCAGAACATGGAGTAGGTGAAGAAGGAGAAGGGAAACTGAGGCAATGCCCATAATTCTCCACCTTCAATCCTCACCTACACCCATCCTATATAAAATATACATTTTTCCCCAAGTGACAAACTACTGACCATACTACTATCTAAACTCACACACTGGTTCCTTCTAACCCATCCCAAAGCTCTGGAAGCTTTCTCCATAGACAGAGGTCAAAAACAGTGTTTTCTTGCGGATCAGGAACTTCCAGGATAGGCAGAGAAATATCCCGTGTCCCTGATTCCCAAAACCAACAAACACCACCTGTAATTATGTGATTGAATGCTTGAATGTTTTCTAAAACTTCCCGTATCTTTAGTTTCTTCCTTTTATTGTCAGTGACACAGTATATCTATTTGCTATTCTGCTGTGTGGCAATACAACAGAATGACAAATAAACAGAAACCTTGCAAAGCTTTACAGGGAAATGCTTTCACTTCCCCTAAGAACTGTACTATACAGCTGACAAGATAAACTCAGCTTTAATTTCTCATCACTTCTTCTCCAACTTTAAAGCTGTTTCCACTATGTCATCTTCCAGATCTACTCTCCTAACCTCCACTAGTAGAAAATGTTTGCTTGTTCTCGCCTCTTGCAGTACAAGAATTCTTACAATTGTAAGAAATTGCAAAGCATCTTGACATATGCCTCTTTCTGAAGGTTGGTTATTATAGCCTTCATCACCACTTCATCTTTGAACACCACCACCTGTATTCCTGCCCTTCTCTCTGACCCCATGGCCATCCCTCAGAAGTCAATCCAAACAAATCACTGACTGATGAATGTCCCTTTACAGCTGTGCCCTTGATGAGGAATGGCTTCTACAGCAGGACAGACCCAGCTAGGAGGGCACATGGAAACTTGGTAATAAGGACTCAGACAGTCCTGCTTTACCTCACCTGCAACATATCTCCTTAGTACTACCTGGCATCTCAGAAAGGCCAAAACCAGGCAGGACAGACACACTCATTATATTCCATTTCCTTCATTTCCCTGGAAAATCATTTCCTCTCAGGCAGTATAGGAAGGTGAGAACACATGTATCACATTTAAATGCCCTACTTACAGGGCTCTGGACTGAGGCTGGTGTGGGATTTGCCCTGAGCAGTGCTTACCATCGTGCCTGGTACCCTCTGACATGTCTCTGGATGGTGATGGCAGCCTTCCTCATACGCACGTACTTCTTTCTCATCAGCCAACCGCGGATTGTTTTCTGGATTCGGATACAGGCAGCTCTCAACTTATCTGCCCTTATTTTCTCCAGGTAGGCTACTTGACCAGCTCGGAAAAATATTTTTGTCTTACCAAACTGGTACTTATCCTTGTCCTATTTTCAAAGATAAAAAGAGGGTAAGTTACAGCATTAAGTGTTAATGCATAAAAAAATGCATGAAGGGCTAAATGAAAGTACAGTTAGCAAAGAGGCAGAATTGTCTGTGTAATATTTGGGTAATCTGAGACTTAAATTAAGCAGTGGAAAAGGGTATTTTGTCTCTATGATTCTGTTAAAAAATTAACATAATCAGGCCACAAGCATGGCCCAAAGGAGCCATGTGAGATTTCTGCTTAGATGAGAATGGCATAAAGATAATAACATGGAAGGCTACAGGAGGTGACAAAGGGGCCCAGAAGATGAAAGCAATACAAGCAGTGCACATGTACAATTTTCTACTTAAATTGTAGCTGACCCCTCTGAACGGTCCATCTTCAACCACATTACACAGTGCAAACAAAGCAGCTGGGGCTTCAGACATGCACACATCACTTATTGTATCAGGACTAGGGCAGAACAAAGCATGCTGCTGCTGCTCAAATACATCTGAAATTTCAGAACTAAACCAGAAAGAGAATGTGTATAGGCTGTAGTACTCCTTTGAGGAAAAAAATGAGAATATACAAAGCCACACTGAAAAAAAAATTAATTTTGTTGGCTGTTTGATTCTAAGTTGAAAGGAACAGCAGTCAAAGAGCTACAGGACACATTTGTGGTTTAATATTTTGTAGAAGTACTAAAAAAGTGTGGCTATGAGGGAGTAAGCTACACTGTCTTTACTCCTGTGGATCCCAAATGCTCTCAGCACTAAGTCCAGTACCTGAATCAGCTTCTCCAGGACATTTTTACATGTCTGCTTTCGGTCACCAAGGACATCTCTCTGCTTCATCAGAACGCGGTAACGGCTGAAGAACTCTTGGTACGTCCACCTGTCCCAAAAGCAGAGTGTCAGCCCCAACAATGAGCATTACCTTAAAAAGAACTGCAGCTGGAAGCAATGCAAAGAGAACAAACACACCTGGAGGGGAAGCCAGCAGCACTGATTCGGATGGTCTCCAGGACACCACAGGCTCTCAGCTGCTGCACTGCCCGCTTTTCATCAAACCTAGGTAGGAACAAAAGGTGGCTGTGGGACTAGGTTTGCATTATCTGGGGGTCCTGGTTGTGTGCACATCTCAGGAGAGAAGTGGGGAGCAGAGTGGATGTGATGGGTGGTGGGTAAGGTGCTCCTGAAACTCTGGGATAACAGAGGACAGCCTGGCTGGAGAACTGTCTGAGCCCATTGGCACTCCCTGCTGGCCAGCACAAGAGCTACGGGAGCCTTTGTGAGTCTGGGCTTTGAGAAAAACTCTAAGCAAGTTCATATATGAAAAAAAAAAAGGTAATGAAAAAGGCTTTGGAATCTGAAAAAGCAAATTCCAGCAAATGTCAAATGAGCTCAAGGAGCACAAACTGCCAGTTAAAATTGCTAGCAATAAAAACATGGGAAGTTTTTTTCTCACATATCACCATGAACAAAAAAATAGCATCGGGAAGTATTTCTCCCTCTATTCATCCCCAAACATCTCCTGCTGTAATACACATACACACACAGTGAATCGGTAGAGAAAGGAGACACAGCACTTCACTCCTGAGTGAGCAAGGTTCAGCAGAGCCTTGATCCTCAGTGGCCTTGGGCAATCCCCTCCCAACATGGGCTACTCAAACCACACAGGACCTGGCATCTTACGTGAATGGAAACTTGAAGTCATTTGGCTTAATACAGCGCACGTAGTGTGGAGTTGTAGCATTCAGGGTTTCCATCAGCAGATGAAGGGAGTTTCGAAACTTTTTGAAAAACAAAATGAAAAAAAAAGGTCAGGGAATAGCCTCAATAAGCTCAGCCATCTTTGAGACAACCTCAGAAAGCAGACTTGATTTGCGTACTTTAAATTTAATTATGGCAAAGATATGTGGATATTTTATGTTTGGCCCAATGATAACTGGAACCAAATTTTCTGGGGATTGAACCCCACTTTTGATTTGAATCAGATAGTGGTACATGATCCAAAAAACCCAGTTTAAGATTTTCAAAATTCTCAGCACCCATGTTACATTTGTTTTGAAAAGTAGCAGTTTGGGGTTTGGCACCATAATAAAAAATAGGCTGCCTCAAATTGCTGCCCAGAGTGCATCAGTAATTAGGGACTATTTGTGCCAAACTGTAAGTCACAGTAAGCTGCACCTCTCTCAAAATCACATCCTGTAAGGGATCCTGTAAGCCACCAGCACACCTTGAGACCTATAAGACAGGAGGAAAAGGCAGAGATTATTCAGCAGAGCTACATTTTCAAACTCACCTGATGTCCCACAGTTTTCTTATGCTCCTTGCTGGCCTGACCTGGCCTGGCCTTGGCTGGTTTGATGGGTGTTCGAGACAGAGGCACGCGCCCTGAAGGGGTTGCTGATGTGGGACTGAGGACCTTCTCCTCATCCTGGAATAACTCTGGTAGCAGCTTAAACTGGTACAACAGCATCAGAAATACACAGAGGGTAAGAAACCAGCAAGTGATCGCACCTGTTTGTGTTTAATGTTAAATTCTAGGCTTGGTTTTTGTAAGAACTGCATTTTTGTTGAACTTCACATGGGACAAATACAAAAAGCAGACAGGCCATGATTTAATACCAAAACTTCTGTGGGTTTGACCAGTGAGTCTCCTCCTGAAGATAAAATTCTGATTTGAGGATTTTTTCATATAGCAAACAATAGCTTCCATGTGAAACTGTTAGATGCCAACAGCAGTTTCATAAGTACTGGCTGCAATTATAAATGGCTGCTTTGATCTAAGAAGAAAACAACAGGGTCTTTTCATATTCCAGTGGTGCAACAGTCTCCTTTGTGGTTGAGAGGTATCTGGGACACTGAATAAAGCAGTAGGCAGCAAAGATGATTCCTGCTTTATCACACCAAATTGAAATAATCAGCTTAAAAGAGGAACCACCAACTGAAAAAAAAACCCCACTAGCCAAATTTATCTGAGATCTACTCCCTGCCAGTGGGAGTGCAGGAAAATACTGAAACGTTCTTCCAAATACCATACACCACTTCTGGTTCCCTTTCTCTAATGGCTACAAAATATACTGATACCTAACAGCTGCTTTTAAGTAACATATAACTAAAAATAACCCCACCAGGTCTTTCTGCTGACAACTACAGCACTTTAGAACCATTTTAAGAGTAAGAGAATTTGAACTTTTCTACTTGTCCATGAATAATTTTATATCTAGCATCTGTGCATTTTTTCCCAAGAGATAGGAGTATTCATTTTTCAGTACTAGAAACTGCTGGGACCAAGTACAACCTAAAATATTTAAAAATTGGTGTTGTCTTATAAAACTTGGTGAGCAGACATGATAACCAGCGGACCACGCTGCACAACAAAATGGCACCTGTGCCCTGTGGTTGTGCCAGATGAGCTGGGAGAAGGCATCAGATACTGCCCAGTAGCATTCAACATAGCACTCCAGCATAACAGAATGACTCAGAATGATACAAAGGTATCCTAAATTCCTGAACTTAAAAGGGAGTATCACAGCTTGGCTTCATCTCACCTGAGTCTACCTCTGTAGCTGGTGGAGGAACGACATTTCCTGAGGGTGATTTACTCTCCTTCCACTGACTCAGCACAGAGTTGAGGATGACTGGGCTACCACTGCCTTGTCAGCTGCCCATGATGCAGTGAGTTGGTGTGCACAGGCAGCTGAGCTACAGAGCCAGGTGTTTTCAGCCTGTACAGAAACTTATTTGAAAGTAATATGATTTTTCTGAAGCTCCTGATGCTCCCACACACCAGAGGTGGGGGTAGGAACAGGGTCCCCATTATCTCAGTTGCAGATGGATGAGCTCTTCCAAGCTGTCCATACCTAAATATCATTCCCTTTCTCCAGCCCTGGGAAAGTCTGCCTGTAAGAATGGGCAAGTGCATATCAAAGGCACTATTTTCATAGCCACTGGCCCTCTTACTCCAAGCAGAAGGAAGGAAGGAAGGAACAATGTCTGGCCTCTCCAGTACAGGTCAGCAATAGTGGAGCAGTGCTGCAATGATCCACTCTGCAGGACTACTCCTGTTGGGTTTGGGGTTTTAGTATCTTATCAATCAATTTTCTTTCTTTTGCAGCACTCTAGGAGTTTTCAAAGAGAGGGAAAACACTGATCAAAGGGTAGATAAATCACGTGATAGAAAACAAGCAAGCAAGCACTGTTTTCCTGTAATTTTTTCAGACAACACACATGCTTCTAAAAATCTTCCAGATTATTTCTTTCAATACAAGGCCACAACAGAAGATTGTAACAACCATGCCAACAGCAAGCATAAAAGCCCAGGATTGTTGTATTGCTTTCATATGATACATGCATGGAAACGGAACTAGTTCACAGAGGTTCTGTGGGTGGATTTACAGAGAAGGCCAAAATAAATAGTTGAAGTCTACAGTGCCTGCCAAAAGCAGTGTGTCATGCACTTTTTGGAGAGCAAAGAAGCATCCAAGCTGTATGTGAGAGTGGGCATGGGCAGGATGACAGATGATGCATTCAATTTAGAATTACCTTCTGTTGGATGTGCACAGCAAACCCAGAAAACATCACCACCAACAAAATAAAATAAAAGTCAGAAATGCAGTTCTACTAAAATTACCTAACAAGGAGGTGCTGATGAAAAACAAAAATAAAACATTCTTTACAGTGGTTTTGGTAAAATTTACCATGAGGTAAAATCATGTTGTTTTTTAGTGTTTAGACTGAACTGCCCTGAGCTGTATACACTGAGCCTGCCCAAGCTGCTGCCAGGCTCTTACAGCAGCTCTGTCCCCACTGTCTGTCCCTCAGTCACTGTCTGACATCCCACTGCACCCTGTCCCTCTGTCCTGCAGGGAGGCTGGCTGGCCTCTGCCAGCTCCCCAAAGATGGCACCTGCCTCTCCCTCCACCCTCAGAAAACAGTTTCACTTCCACCACCTCAACACTTCTCCCAGTGAAAAGTCTGCTGTGGTGTCTCATTATACCACGTTTTAATCATTTAGCTTTGTATTATCTACTCAGAATAGAAACAGAAGAGAAATACACTGGCTTTCCAGAAAGAATAGCATCATTTTAAATAGCCTGTCCTTAATACCCAGCTTCCTGGGCCATTAGAGCTAGCAAATTCCCAACAGCTATCACTGTGCAATGTCAAGTTAATTGCCTTCACATTTCTGAGAGCACAACCAGCATTTCTGCCATTACAAAATGCAGACAATGCCACTGAAGGCCTGTTCTATAATATTCCTTCATGCAGTATTTTTCTATTCAGATGTTATCTTTCTTTCACAGACATCAAGGAGACAAGACTTTAATTCTGGTTTGTGTCCTTAGGGTCTATATATTTTATTCCTCTCTCATTTTGCTTCTGGAACCAAACTTGTCTCTCCCTCAGAAATCTTCTGCTCAGTTGTCATGCCATAAACAAGGAGCTTCTGTTTTCAGGGTATAAAATTAAGGGCTTAACTGTTAAGCCTTCTTATACTACTATGGTATATCAGAAGTCATTAACATCTCTACAGAAAATATAGCAAAGTTTTGTGAAAAAGAAACACTCCCTCCCCAAATCCCCTTTCCCCCACTCAAAAACCCAAACCGAAAAAAGAGCCCCCAAAACAACGACGACAACAACAACAACAACACATAAGCAGTGAAATTAGTGGCTAAACAGACTGATCTTATATGGAAAAAAGTTAGGATACAGGACTTTCTAAATTCATGCAAATAACCAAAAAACCCACAAACTATGTTCAACTTCAGTTGATCTGACACTAAGGGAGAAATATTTCCTAGCTTTATAAGATGTTTTCTATTATCCTTAGGATCAAAGGATTCAAGGACTCATAACTGCAAAAGAAGAAGAAAAAAAATCCTTGTACTAACCTTACTTGATTTTAGGACCTTAATTTGTTCCTCATAAACAGTGTCTTTATTCTTTTCCAAAAAGCCTTCACATTGATATTCCACCTGAAAGCCATCATTTTACAGGAGAAAGTATCACAGGTATTAAATAAGATAATTTGCATAGAATTCACCAGCTATAACATTCACATTTAAAACATAATTCTTTTACATACTGAAGATATCAGCTCCCAAGTGCATCTTCGTTAAATATAGATTTTCCTCAGAGAGTGCTTTCCAGTAAAACACAGAACATTAAAATAGAGAGGAATACTGCTGTTGCATTACACCAGACATATTTCACTGCTGAGAGATGCTCGTGGTAAGGCAGCATGACTGAATGGTTACTGTAAGGGTGAAGAATCAAAGTGTGTGCTGAGCATCTCCTCCACTGAACTCATCAGGGCTGCAGAGCTGTCTGAAATCCAGATGCAACTGAGAACAAAGTATCTCTGAGAGTATCAGCTGAGAGGCAGTAAGTACATCTGCCTGCAGATTATTGCGGAAATGGCTCATTTGTGCTCCAAAGGACTAATCTTACCAGAAGCAATACAATGTCTGAATGTTCTGACAATATATAACAACCCTCTGTCACAGGGCTACAGTGTCTCCTGGACCAAAGACCAGCCAGTGTCAGACAACAACCTACCATTTATTTCACTGTCTTAATTAAAGGCTGAAAGAAAACCAAAACTATTGTCAAAAGTCCATTTATCAGTGCTTGCACAATGACACTATACCCTGAGCTGCAAAATATTTTAAGGAATTCCTAGAGGAAAAAGGACAGAGGTTGTGCCCAGGGTTTCTCCGCAGCTGGAAGCCCACTCTGAGCACTACCTGGGGCTCCAGCCACGTTGTGACTGCAGGAGGCCATGCCGGGAGAGGGCAGCAGCATCCCTGCCTTGTCCAGGAGCACAGAGTCAGCACAGACTGCTCACCTGACAGCTGTGCCTGCCTTTTCCCTCCAAGATGCCTGTACATTCATGTCAGCACACAGAAAACATAAAATGCTTAGCACAGACAGCACAGCAGAGCTTGCTAGTACCTGCTTGGAGCTACGTCTTGCTTTCCCTGCCTCTTGCTGCTCACAGATTAGACATAATAAAGCGTTGCTTTCAATATCAAAGTTTAACCTAATGAACAGATTATGAAATATTAACTAATCGCCTTTTTGTTCTCTCATCCACAAAATAGAGCAGAACTCGTGAATGTAAACAGTTACAGAGATGTTCTGGCTGCTTTCATTAAGGCAACATCAAATGCAAAAAGAATAGGACCCTTCTACACATAAACTCAGGAGCCTGGGAGAAACCTAGAGGAGGCAGATAAAGGCCTCCAACCCCCATGTCAGCATGTGCAGACCTACTGGAAAGAACCTGAGAGCTTCTTGAAACCTTTTTGAACAAAGCTGACAATATTCTGAGGCAGCCTTTCTGTATAACAGGAAAACTGTATTAAATGGGATTATTAATTTTTTTTGTCTTAACCTGAGGAGTGACTCAGTTTGACGAGCATTGGGAGCTGAACACAACATGAACACTGAGACATCCCTCAGCCAGCTTCCTAGAAATAGCTGTTCCCTGCACAGCCGAGGCGAGGGTGGGAGCAGCAAACACTGCTCCAGCAATAGAAAAGGGTGTGTTAGCCTCTCTCCTCTTTGCACATTGAGACAGCAGCAAAAATGCCATTAATTTGTTGCTGCTCTTTAGCTAAAAGGAAGGGGGTACAGGATTTCCTTTTTTGTACATTTCTGTTGCGTAACTGGTATTGGCACAGTAATGCTAAGAGCTGTAAATGCACTAAGCTTCCACGTTTGGAAAAAGGATGGTCAGTGGTTACAGCATGTGGTGGAGTCAGGAGCTCATTTCTGTCCCTGGCTCTGCACATCTGGAGTGTGCAGACTTTCTCCTGATCCCAGTTCACTTCCTCCTTGTGATCCAGGGTGTTGAGGCAGGCACACTTTCGTAAGAGCTGAGCGGAGCCAGGGATGCCACTGCCCAGTCTCAGGATCCCCTCCCACACACCAGCAGGAAAGCAGTACTGCAGGAAATGTCCTCACCTTGTCAGCAAAGTGCTTGATGATAAAGGCCTTATTTGACATACGTGGTTTTTCAAAGAGAGCACATTTATTCAAATGAGTATTGTATAGTTTTTGGGCCCAAGAGTCATCTGAGCCTTTTGGCATCTATGGAAAGAATACAGAATATACGTAAAATGTCTTGAGAACTTTTCAGTAGCAACAGCATCAAAGAAGATGGGAGCCAACACTTGATGATTTGCTTTCACATTCCAGCACCTGGGATTCCCAGCACTGCCAGAAGCAAGGACACAGTAACCAGCTGTGTGCTTGACAGTTCCACACTGGGTACTGGGCACTGGCAGCAGGCACAGCTGCTGGGACACATCGGACACCAACAATGCCTCCAGTGTCACACACCTGAAGGCAGGGATCCCAAAAGCACATTACCAGAACTCATCCACCTCCATTAGAGATTTCGTGTGATGCTTTGTGATAAACAAGAACCCCAAGCTGGGTTTCCACTGAGGCAAACACTCTGAGCCATCCCCTGTAAATGGCTTGGCATAAAATAAACCAAGATAAAAGAGAAAGGGTGAAACACCAAGCAAGAGGCAATTTGGGGAAATCTGACAGGACCAAGGACTGCACTTGCTTATACTCAGGGAAGAGAAAGCTGTCAGAAGTCCAAACAAAGTTCATCAGAGACCGAGGAACAGCTACAGATACATGATGGGGGGGAGGAGGTGGGGTTCATTACAAAAAACATTTTTTCTCTTCCTGTAATAGACAATTCTGTTTGTATGCTTCCCAAATTCTAGCACCAGCAGAGTGTCACAATGACAACTGTCTGCTGATGAGTTTTCCCTGTGAGGCCCAGAAGCAGGACAGCTGATGACCTCTTTCTCTAAGAAAGCCCTTAACACACACCTTGCACTCCTCATCCAACAGATCCAGAACTCCCATTTTGGCCTCTATGAGATTGATGCAAGGCTGATTGTCATAGAAATCAATCAAGGTCCATGGTATTTGTTCCTTCATATATTCTTCTTGTTCCAGCTTAAAGACATGCTGCAGGGCAAAAGGAAAACAGTTTTCTGTGAAATGAAATGCAGAATAAATACGCTGAACTCTCAACTGAATTCATCTTGGCACATTAATCTGGGCTGTCAAATGACACACTAGTTCAACTGAATAAACTCTTTAACAAGCGTATGAAAAAGAAATTAACCTTCTTTCCTGGCCTAAAACCAGCCTAAATTAAAGCACTACATATTCTCTGCAAATATACTTTTTACTATATTATCCAACAATTACTATATGCTCTTTTCTTTCTCTTGTAAAAAAACAACACAAAATCCAGAAAAACCTTCAAATGCAGGAACAGCAACCTATAAAGTAGGATGTGCCATGCTTTTATGATTTGGAAATTATGAACACGGCTCTATTTCAAGCCAAGTTTCACTATAAATACTTTTGTATTTCCTTGTAAGAGAAAAGAGCTCTATTTCCTTTTAAATGGCTGCTGATTTTTTTTCTAACATGACGCACTGCATTAAAATTTACTCTTCAGCAGATGCTAAAGGAGCATTAGCACTAGAAATCCTTTAAGGAAAATTCTGTGACAGATTTACCTGCTACAAAGATCAGTAACCATGTAGTTGTATATTTATTCAACAATATTATCACAAACAACATACACAGCTTTAATGAATTAGATCTTCATGAAAAAACAGAATAAGATATGAAACAGGCAAACTGTGGTCTTAATAGAACAAGCACTTTGAAAAACCAAAAAGACTGTTGGCTCCAATTATTTTTGATGATATTTCATCCCCCACTTACATTTTTCTGCACGCTTAATGCTGCTGTGGCAGGTGGACGTGTGCTAGGAGAGCCCCACCACCAGCACAAGGCAGGGTCTGGGGGTGCCCCACCACCTGAACTGGGGTGCCAGCCTCAAGCTCAGTGCACAACCCAGACATGTCACACATCTGACAGGCAGCAGAAAACTACCTGACAAAGCTGTTTATCCCTTTATTTCATTAGCTTAACGCCATCCTCCCCAACACTGCGCTCCCAAACCGCGCCCGTGGGAGCCATTCCCACCCTGCACCTGGCAGGAAAGCCCTGGCAGCATTCTACTGGAGAGTCATATCCAGCCCAAGATCTGAAAGAAAACAGAAACCCGTTTTTTCACTGCATAGGAACCAGCAATTAGGTGGTGAAAAATGCCTTCAGACCTGATTTTCCCTGTGGCTGGTGGGCACCAGGCAGGGCAGGGTGGTCAGGCAGTTCCCAAGCAGCCTCTCCTCCACCAGGCTCAGGCTGCTCCAGGCAGCACACGAAGGTTTGCTGGCTGCCACCAACCACAAGGCTTTAATTCAAAGCAACCTCCACCCTGTGTGCCTGCATGGCAGCCCAACAGGTCCATGCTCACCAGCACTGGGTTTGGTAGCTTGGCAGGATACAACAGCCCTGTACCCCCTCCTTCGTGAGGCAGGCACTTACAGCAACAACACAAGAGGGAAGGGAACAGGGACACAGTTACCTTTACTGAAGAAGAGAACCATTACAGCTTACAGCAACTACATTTTGCTGTACAGCTGAGAAAACTCCAAGATGCCCTGTGCCTAGCAGTTACAACATCCCACTCATGGAGCTGAAGCCAGCCATGGCTCGACACACATGGAAAGGGCATGCCAGGGCTGGAAAGCCCAGCCTCTGCTCCAGCACCCTGCTTACTCCCTGCCACACTGGGATGAACCCTGGCACAGGGGATCCAGCCCTGCCAGCACACACTGCCACAGAGGTAGGATCACAGTAAGAGCTCAGAGCTATCCTGGTGCTGCAGCAGAGCCTAGCAACAGACCTGGCAGAAATAACTTGCCTCATCATTATGCAGGTAAGATATGTAACTGCAAACGTCACTAAGGCTGAGGAGAGAATCGTGATCTCTCTGGAGGAGGGAGAAGAGCCGCCTTCTGCCACACGTCATTCATCAACTTCAGGATGCAGCCAAAAAGCCTCAAAAAGTAACACCAGGGAGGAAGTGCAGGCGGCAAATCTCCAGCAGCAGAGCTCCTCTGCCCAGCCAGGGACTCTCAGAGGTTACAGAGACACCACTAACCCCAACTTCTTCCACACAATGCTCTCACTGACAGGCAATCTCAGGGTCTTAATTGCCAAGCACTGCTTCTGCTTTATAATTGTTACTTGATCAGAATTTCAAATAGTCCCAGAGCAGCAGTTAGTCATAAAATCTATTTCTAGGAGATAGTCAATCTTTCCCCATCCCTCAAAGCCCATGGCCAGGACAGCTGCTTAATAGACTGACGGAATTCACCCTATCCACTGGGGACCCAATTAGTAGAATGGACTTGGATGAGGGGAAAGGGAAGAGGAAATGCCAGTCATTTCCTACTTACCATATTGAACTGCTGCTGCAGTTTTTCATTGGCATAGTTGATACAGAACTGTTCAAAGCTGTTGATTTCGAATGTTTCAAATCTAAAATATGCATATACTCAAAATTACTAGTGTACTGAAAAAAAAAATTACCCCAAAATTTTCAATTCCCTCCCTCCAGTTAAGTTCACTGAATTATTTTAGGCACAAATAACACTGGTCAAACAAGAAGACACACAGGGAAATCACCAATTGCACTACACAGGCAGTTTAGTGAAGCTCCCGCTCTAGGCATGGGATGAGGAACTCAGGGAAAGGACTGATGTTCCTGAAGAGTACATTAGTTATCTCTGTCCTCTCTGCAAGTGCCACCTTAAAGGAACCTGACATGAAAATTGCCTTGCAGCTTTCCAAAATGCAACAGATAAATGAACTACCAACAGCAAAATTCTGAAATCTCACTATAAACTTCAAAGCCATGACAAAGATCTTAGTGTGTCAAAACTAAACACCTACTTCCTTTAGATGGAATAAGCAGCTGCTAAGGTTTGGGGTTTTTTTGTGTAATCCATGCAGTGTTAGATGACAAAGACAAGGATGCTTTGCAGTCAGATAATTACATAAGAGCGTCACATCTCTGACAAAAACTCACCCATAGATGTCCAACACCCCGATGAAAGAATGCTGTTTTACAGTGGCGTGAAGGGCTTTGTTCACGTGATCTACAATCCAGTTAAAGAGATTAGCATAGATATGTTTGGCAAGTGCATCTCTGGCATTGATGGCATGAAGTTTGGAAATTGGCTTGATGTAGGTTTCAGTGGCAGTGGCGAGCTTCCTATGGCAAAGCCAGTGGGCCATCTCCTCATACTCCACACCCATGAGGTCACAGAAGATGGTGAGGGGCTCATGCTTGGGCTAATAAAAACAGGCTCATTAGATATTGACACAGTATTACCCATAGCAAACATGCAATCATGCCAACAGACCTGCCTGCCTGCAGTGATCCTACAATAAGCAGCAACAGCAGCTTCCTCAATTCTTCCTCCTTCAAAACGTAGCAAGTTCCCTACCCACTTAGCACATTCACATTGCTGAAGTGAATTAGTGAATAAGCTTCCTTAAAGGCATTTATTTTACTATACTTGTGTTCACCAGAATGCTTCACACTGGGAATCTGCAACCTTCAGAAAAATGAATCATCTGGCTTCCCTGGGGTGGACTTGGTATTTTGAATTCTTACAACTGTCTCAGGCCACATGGACAGCAGCTCCTGAGTGGGGCTCTTGACTGCTCACATACAGCCACGGCAGGGAGCAATGGGCAATGAGGCAAACAAACAGCCTGAGCCAAGAACACACGGGGAAGGGCTTTAGTGCCCTGGTCTCAGTACTTAACCAAGTATTTCTTCACTGAATTCTGGAGACAAACACTAAGAGATTGCAGCACACTAATGATGTTCCCTAGCTCTCAAATTAAACTGTACAAGAGGAAAAACTGATCTTTCTTTATCTGGGTAAAATCAACCAGTAAGGCCTGTATATTGAGATGGGTATATACGATTTTGGCATAAAGATCAGTGCAGTGCATTTACCACTCAATAAGATACTACACTTTGTGGCTAACATGCAAACTGGTCACTAGAAATCACAGAGGACAGACAGGTCTTTCCACCTCAGGAGCTCCCCTAACACTACTTCCTCACCATGCTCCTGTTGCACCTGGTGGCTCAGCAGCACACTGACAAGGACAGACAGCAGAGGACTGCTACCACATGTCCTACAGCTTCAGGGTATATCAGCTTTAAATATTTCCACATCCTTGTGACTTCTCTGAGGCTTTTTCTAGTTCTTACAACATACAGGCCCCATGCAGCCACAACTCCAAAACCCAGTTAAATGTGCATGTTTTACTGGCTTAGAATACAATAATAAAGTAATAATTATAAACACTGCACAAAAGAGTGTCACATTAGGGTAGCTCAAGCTGACATTAAACAAACTGATTCACTGCCACAGCAGCATAGGGAGCCCTTTGCTGAGCACCCTGCAGCACCACTGTTCCATCACAGCAGTGCCTCCCAGCAGAGCAGTCTGCACAGCACAGAGCTCTGTGGTGACATGGCTACTGCCAGAGAACAGCACAGCCCACGGAATCATGCCCCTGAGCAGACATTCACCACTGCCTGCCAGGTGTTGTCAGGCCAGGACAGGGTTGCACAGGAACCTGCAGCTTTTTACCAGCTCAGCCAGTGTGACTCTTGCACTGGAGATACTCATCACAACACAGGCAAGCTCCACATGTCCTGGGGCTCATCAGCATTCTACCTGTTATCATTAAATGAGCTTTCTTTGTAGTGAAAACCTTTATAAGACACCAAGGAGCCAGATTATTGCTGTGGTTTCAAAGCAGCTATTAGACCCCATGGGCAGGTGGCGTCAGGGCAGGAACACCAATCACCTCTGGCCCCAAGAGACCTGCTGCCTCAGCTCCAGAAACTGCCACTGCAGATTCTTGAGAAAGGGATACAGTGAGAAAAAAAAAACAACTCTGGAAGTGTTGCTACTATTGCAAGAGAGAGGAAGATGAAGGCTGTGCAGGCCAGCAGAAAACATTCAAAGAGAGGCAGAAAGAGAAACTAGTAACTCTGAATCCAAAGAAGAGACTAGCCAGAACTGTTTTGTTTCTCATTTCCAGAATAAGGGTAAGAAGCCTGGGCCCTCACCAATTTGGAGTCCTTGTTGCTGATCTCCAAGGTAAAAAAAAACTGATAAAACCATGACACTTAGATGAGTCACACAAATCATATCTGTATATCCTATGCTCATGGCTAGACATCCCAGAGGACTTTGCAAAGCATTTATTTTGCAACTATTTAGGGCATTCTGGCATTTTATGTCAAAAAAAAAAACCATCTGGCAAAGCATTTACTGTGTGCAGGGAAGATATTCATGTAGGAATATAAGGATCTAGACACCTGCTCAGGACTTCAAAGCTAGCCTGCTGACTAGACTTTTCTAGGACAGATCAAGTTATTATTGTATACCAATGTTATAACACAGAGAGTACTGTCTAAAGCCTCTAAACTGAGAGGAGTTGAACCTAACTGCAAAAAATTGTGACAATTTAGCAAATTAGAAATAAATCCATTTCCATTTTACTCTTTTTCAGAAGAGGTCCCTGCAAACAAGCAGAAGGCAGACTGGTCAGAGTGCAAACCATGCCCTTCAGCTCATCTGCTACTCACAGGAACAGTGCAGCTGTCAGAATCCCGAGATGCAAACTCCACGTTGCCCAAGTGAAGGATGCCAGCAAGGATTCGAAAAATTCCCATCTGATATGAGTCACTAATCCCTGGAAAAGGATGAATAAAATGTTTTGAATGGAGAGAGCAGTAGTTGACAAATTTATTAAGGACAGATAAACAGTGACTGCTGTGTGTGACTTTGACATTTCACAGTACAATTTGGCTCCACTTCTTATCAAAAATGTTTTACAACCAGATGAAAAAAAAATCCATTAAAATGAATCATTTAATTTTCTGTTTCAAAGTGCTTTGTCAGTGACCTCCAGCACTGTATGTTACACCAAGGGAATCTACCATTTATGCTCACATAATGTGTGCTCCTCTTAGATTTGTAATTCTACTGCAATACCTTCTTCATGCAATACAAGTATCTCAGTCCAAAGTTTATCTAACTCTCCTGGTTTTAAACACAACAGAGTATGAAAAAGATAGACACAAATAATATAGCAAACATTTGTTAGTGTATTAGATTTAGGATATGACTGTGATTTACCAATTACCTAGCAAAGTGCAGGCCTGTCGGGTGTTCATCATTTCCTTGGCATCATCAACACCATCAATCACAGGGCTTCCACCTTGCTTTGTATAGTGAAAGTAATTTGCATTTCCTGTAATAATAAAAGGTATATATTTTACACACTGATGCAGAAATTCACAGCACATCTGTAAAGCTGTGTCATGATTAAGTTGCTCTTGGCAGAATCCATGATCTGACTTATGTGTATTTTCACCTTTTGCCTCATAAGACACACATTCTAAAGAGCATTTTTTTCAAGATTTAACTGTTCAAGTAAGCATTCTTTAAGCTATCTGGTTCCCACAGGAGGTCCTCAAGCATATTCTCTACCTAACTTTGGTTGTGACTTCCACAATTGTGGAATCATCACCTTGGAAGCAGTTACTCTCCAAGCCTGATCCAACCACCTATGCAGTAGCTGCAGAGTTGAGAGCAAGGGCACTTTGGAATTATGTGACAGATTTTACTATGCTATTACTACACCAGGATATTATATTTTGCCCATTTTCTTCTCTTTTCTAATTTATGGCCTGGCTCAGCCTCATGAGTACCTGTGATCCCCTCAGGCTGACAAGTCGAGCTTGGAGAAGAGATAGCTTCATACTGCTCCAGGGACAGCACTGGGCTCCACTGGGAGACCAGCAGCTTTCCTGTGTAAATTCCTATAGTTTCACTGGCCATGCTTCCAGCTGCACTAACAGACTCCTTTTCTTCTGCTCAGCTAAGGTTCCAAGAATGCTGAAAGAGAAGTCTGCTAAATGGCTTCTTCAGTTATAATTACATCAGTTCCTTTCTTTCCTGTGTTAGCAGATGTGAATCCTAAATGTGCCAGGGTGGTGCAGAAGAGCAGAGAAACACTCTAAAACCAGAACAGTATTTCAGAAACCAGCACAGGCTGTGCAGTTTTCCTACTATGAAGCCGACTTCTAAAAATACACAGGAAGCACTGCAATTTATACTGAATTTTTAAAATGATGACATGATTGTCTAAGGTCATCATCATTCTCTTCTTTTACAAAGCACCAACTCCTGTCAAATGAGAAACCTTCTTCTATCAACATTTTAATTTGATAAAAAATTCCCTCATCTGCTTTTTTATCACCAGGTTAGCAAAGATTGTAAAGTGACTGTTGCTAACAGCCCAAGTAAAAGTATACAGATGCAAAATAAGCTTTTCAGATGCTTATACCAGAAAGGGTAAAATTCTCTAGTGGCTGGAACAGAAAAAAGGTTTTAAAGAACTAAGAGAACTTAATTTCACCCCCCAGGACATAATAAGTCCTATTGATTGCAACTACAGTGTATTAAGAGTCTGCTGAATAAAGAAATCTGTTACTTCCGTTTTATCAGAAAACTGCAAAGTACAAGGTCTATAATTTTAGTTATTTTCAATACATTTTAGTACTTGAAGGCTTAAAAGTTTAGAATTTAAAAGCCAGCGATTCTTCATTTGGGTCTTTGGCTCAAACAGCTCAGAGATGCTGCTTTGTCCCTACAATCACACAGCACAACAAATGTGAATGTCATACCTAATCGTAGAGTTTTAAACTCGGGCAATGCTGCAGAGGCACAAAGCTGATAAAAGATGTGGTAATTTCTCTCCTCTTCTGCCTTTAAAAAGAAAGGAATTTGTTATTTTTCACCACTTAAGAAGTGGCAGAAACAGCCATGAGCACAGAAGCCACATGGAAAAAAGGAAGGTAAATCAGCATCTATCTCTTCCCTCTTTGTTAATTTAATCAAACAGCAAGAAGCATGCAGAAATTTTCATTTAAAAAAAAAGTATTTCACTTTTCAGAACTGTAGATTACTATTAATCATAGATCAGGATTCTGTAGGTGAGCAAAATGATCATACTCAGAAGTTTTTCATTTTCCAAAAACAACTAACACTATTTGCCTCAGCATTTATAGTAAGCTGGTAAAGGAAGTATCTTCCTTGCCAAGGCAAAGCTTGAATTTTAAAATGGACAAACACAGCCCAGAAGGTGATGACTCATGACCAACACAGTAATTCTGAACTTAAGCACTCTAAATTCCACACCTTCAAATCCAAAAGAAATGAAAAAAACTCTCTTCCAGCTAAACCATGCGCTATAACTGTCTCTTACTTTTAAAATATACAACAACTCTTCACGTAACATCCCCACATGGAACAAACCATAATTATTATTTTTATATCTTTAGGCAGCCAGCCGGACAAGACCATTTTTATTGAGCTCTATTCTATAAGGTAGGCAAAGATGGTGAGGAAGTGTGGGACAGTGGATTGGTTCAAGTATGACATAACAAAATGAAGAGATTGCATAAGTATTACCTGAAATACCACTCTTGATTTTTCCAAGAGGTAAGTTCTCATGTTAGCACCAATGATTCGATACCTCTTATCAAAACCAATTTCAATGTATTTACCAAAGCGACTGCTGTTGTCATTCCTGGTAGTTTTGGCATTTCCAATAGACTGAAAAAAGGGAATATTGTAAAGGTTAAACATCTTGCAAAAATTATCACATCTATTTAATCACCTACATGGTTCATAAACATTAACAACATTAATCGTGTCCTGGTTTAAAAATAATTAAAAACTTAATGAAGAATGGTCTCTGCCTGGTCAACAAGTTACAACAAAATTTCATTAATGTAGGATTGGGAGCTAGTAATTCCACATAGTCTGATTTTACAGGAAAAATCCTTTATTGTTCTTTGAAGCCTTTCAAAAGGAAATAATGAGTCTAATGGAAAGCTCACATACACACAGATTTCTTTCAATGACTTAGTAAAACTGTAAGAATTATTTTACTGGGATATATTTATGTGTAGGTGTACACATACATCTAGAGTACTCACAACTTTTGAAAGTCTACCTATTATAAACCCACATCCCATTCTGTTCTGCCTCGAGAACAGTTTATCATTACTGTTACTCTCTAATCACCACATTTCCAAACTAGTTGTGCAAACATGAAATTTAAAAATGTTTACTGTGTGCCTAAGCATAATCTAAAAATTAACGTGCACAGACTCGTGCCATCTGCCTGAAACTGAACCCCTCCCACAGCAGCTTGGTTACTGACCCAGAGACAGCCTTGATGAATTCAATAGAGCTTCACACACAGCAAACACTTTGTGCCTTTCCTCTACAGTACATGTCCTGGGATGCCCAGGGCAAATAATGACTGTGGATACTACATGGTGCAACTCTGCCTTACCTTGTCAGCATTAGTGCTCACCCCAAAACAGGCACCAGCTGGGAACATCAGCATTCAAGGCATGCAAATCACAACACACTGAACTTCAAAGTAAAAGCATTTTCTCTTCTCAATTGCACCATGATTTAGACATCCTACAGCAATTCACCTTCTAAAAAACTCCTAAAGTTATCTCTGTATCCAAAGGAATGGCATTAGGAAGAACTGAGATGCAGCACACTGCCCCTCACCGCATGGCACTGTGTGTGCTGTTACTAAGCCCTAAGTGCACCACTGTATCTGTGTCCAACTTTCCCAGTCCACGCAGCCATCCACTAGAACTCTGTACTGAAACAAACTTGAGAAAAACAAATGAGAGCAAGCAGCACTGCTGAGTATCCCAAATCTGCAAGCAGAAGGCCAGTGAATGGCTCAGTGCCAGCTGGTACAGCCTAGAAAGCGGGATTAGCCTGTCAGAAACCCCACGAGAGCAGCAGCAGCACGCACACCCAACAGAGCAGATGTCAAACAGCACATCAGATGGACAGCTGCTGCAAAGGACCTAGGAACAAACTGCATCCCTGCAGTTCTAAAAAACGTCAAATTCATTCAAAATGAATGATTTTTTTTTGGTCTAATTGCACTCTTGTGGTATTTTGAAAGAAGAAAATTATTGCTACTGTGATATACTTTGTTGGTGGTAGTAGTAATATAATATTACAATATTTCAGAAAGCAATTATTCTTTTGAAAGGTATTACTGATAAAAACAGAAAGTCTTTGGGCTTATCAGATTGCTTGCCTGAATACATACAAAGCTGTACTATTTGCAGAGCTATAGAGGGTAATGAAGAATGAGGGGCAGGAAATGACATATAAAGATTTGCTTTAAGACTTACCGATTTCTACATCTGCAATAGGAAAACTGAATATAGTTACTGACTACAAAAGTAGCCACTTAAATAGCTGCTAGAAATGTACAGTTACCTCTTGACATTACTGAGTATTTAGTAGGCTAAGAAAATGTGATGGTAGCTCATAAAACACTGATGTTTAGGTTGTCAAAATAGAAATTAAAAAATAAAATGACCTTCTGCTCCTAAGATTTTACAGTCAGCTTAGCAAATGAGGAATTTCCAGTTTCTGAAATGAAGCACTCATTTTCTTCCTAAAATATATAGGTTAATTTGTGTTTCTACTGATTTATCAACTGAAGAATTCAAAACATTAATTATGCTATCATAAGAGTCTGTCTCAACAACAAATTTTACAAGACACACTCTAAATTTAAAGTTCAAGTGTTGGCAGTTAAAAGGAGAACTTTCATCCAATTATAATAATCTTTAAAGCAACTGAAATACACATTTAGATATACCCATGTTCACAGAATTGTTATCCCTAGAAAATAAAAATAAAGCACCATCACTGATTTTTAGTGAATGAAAAAAGGTATAGATGTGGAGCTCTTTTAGTCCCCAGTTTAAACTTCCTTGCTTTTGGAAATTAATCCAGATAATCAGTGGTGAGCTGATGGCCACTGCCTGGGAGGTGGGGCCCAAGGACTGAAAGCAGGATGTTTGTCGCTAGTGGACACGAAATAGAAGAATGGATTCAAGTCACTCACAAACAGCGAGGTTTGACCCCAATGAGGCAGAAGTCTTTATTTTGGGGTTTGCAACCCTTTTTATAAGGTGTTCTGATACAGGTTAACAGGATTGGCCAAAGGAACCACCTCTCTGGTCCCACCAGTGGAACAAGAGAAAACACATTCAGAACACCTGTGTGATATTGTTTTGAGAACCAAAAGAACATCTGTGTGATATTGTTTTGAGAACCAAAACCTATTTACAAAAAACACTTCTTAAAAGAGAACATTTCCCAAAAGATTTTCCCTTGGGAACAGATCACCCACTGACAGGCTGAAAAACTCTCAGGCTCAGAAAATCATGTCCACAGATGTTCACTTTAGGCTTCGAGACCAAACAAAAGAAGTGGTGCAGGGCAGCCTGCAGAGTTTGCATGTCCCCCAGCAAACACACAGGCACAGACCTGTCCTGCAGAGCCTCTCAGCAGAGCTGTCACTGGCAGGCTGATGGTGAGGACACCTGGTACCACTGCTGGGCAGGGCAGGAGGGGGCTCATCAGCCACACCCGGGGTGTCAGCGTGGCCCTGGACAGGGTGTGGCACTTCCTGCATGCACTGCAGCAGTGAAGGTGTTCCCTGGGGCCAGCTCACACCTGCACAACCACCTCTGCTCCCCTGGGCACAGGGAGCTGCTGCTCCAGGCAAGGCTCAGCTCCTTGGCTTCCTCCCATGGCTGGACACTTGGATGAGTCACTGCCCAGCACAGCACAGCTTGTTTTACCCCACAGAAGAATTTCCAAACACCACACAGCACCACAAACCAGGCACAATTACCTTGTGACAGACACACACAACTGTGATGGGGCAGCTATAGTTTGAGTATCATGAACTCCTCATGCCAGGAGGAAAGGAGAAATAAAACACAGTTCATTTTTTTAAAATACCTGAGGAAAAAAACAATGGCAGCATTTCACATTTCACTGCATGCATTCTATTTACTCTATTTACACACTTCTGCAGAGAGATGTCCAACATCTACCAAGGCATCAGTGGTCCTAAAGCATTTTCCTAAACTGTTCACAGGCTTGAGTATGTCTGTGCCTATGGACAGTTACTTCTCTCCAGAAATTTCCCCAAGACTTTCTCTCTGATGAATCATTTCTTAACATAGTTCCTTAACTTCAGCCACAACTTGAATCTACATATGTAGGCAAAGACAACAATTCAGGTAAGTCTAAAAACTCTTTTCCGCTTGGTTGTGACATCAGAATTAGTGTCTCCTGAGCTTCCCAGAGAACAGAGACCCTGAAGCAGGAGGAATTGTGCATGTCCTCTCAAAGTCTATTGCTAGCACCTGCCCTCCAAAGTCAATGGCTTTGGGACTTGACTATAGCTGGTTACAACAACTTCCAGAACTGAAGCAAGAGTTTGAGCTGATTATAGCAAAATTATGTCCTCTGATGTGGTTTCTTTCCTCTGAAATAAACTGCATCCCACGTAATTTTGTTTTCTCAGCCTCTCTTTTCTAATTTTATTTCCTAAAATTTAACATTTGCTTCGCTTCCTTTCAGAGTATAACGTACTGGCCCCTGCTGTGTGAGGTACAGATTTGGTGGGTAAGATCAACAGTTTTATCCTCTTTGCATACACACAAAACCAGTCTTCTCCAGTTGCATTTGGCCAGCAGTCTGGGAACTACCAGTTACAAAGCTGAAGAGACTTAAAGCAGTATTCACATAAAAATTACTTTGTGAGAAATACATTAACAATATTGAAACATTACCTCCCATCTTCTTTCAGCCTTTCATATATGTTACAAAAATGATGCCTAAAGCAACTCCTTGTAGATGGATTAAACACAACACTTTAACGTATATTTATATATGTTTTTAAGAAGTATGGATTGCTCTCTCTGTTGAATGCTTGTTTGTCCCAGAAATAACTGCAGCTGAAGGGTGGGGTTTGGTGCAGTAGCTCTCTTACCTCCATGATGGGATTGGAGGCCAAGACCTTCTCCTCAACATTGGCTTCACTGGCAGATCCACTGACCGTGGCAAAGTACCTCATGGCATACTTGGCAGAGACAGTCTTCCCAGCTCCAGATTCCCCACTGACAATGATTGACTGATTTCGCTCATCTCTGAAACACAAACAGATGACAATTCCCAGCTGTTCTCTCAACAACACTTATTTTCTGTGTCCACAGCTTGGCAACAACCCCTCCACCATAAATGCTAGCAGCACAGCATAAGGTGAGTGCAGGTGGCAGACAAGGCTGTTAGTTACTGAGCTCCTGACAGGCTGGCTGGACTGCCTGCCAGCAGGATGCTCCTCCAGGATGGATGCTGCTGGGATAGTCCAGCCAGCCAGCAGAGCTGCTCTAGAGAACCTGGCTAAGGCAAAGGATCTGTTACTGCTACTCACTACCATGCTTCTGTCAGCTACTTCTATCCAGAGTCTGTGGTACAGTGCTCCACTAAATTATCAGTGGTCATTAGTAAAGATCATGAATGCCATCTTACAGAGGGAGAAATCAACGGCAGAGTGAGCCACAGAAACCTTTTGTCCCTCTGCTTTAATCAGCAGCTTATCCCAGAATTGTTCTGAATCTGAAAAATTCAAGCATGGCTGTTCAGGACACAGATAGCAGCTCTGGAGTGAAGACAGTCCCTTTGTTGTGAAAAAAATTCTTCTCTTGTAAAGAAGAATAATTTCCATTTACTCCTAAAACAGTTTTCTCTCACAGAGAGAACCCTGTGCATAACCCAACTATATGAGTAAACAACACACTACAACACAGAAATTAACATTAATAGAGCCTGAAACTTTTAAAATAAAGACCATATGTGCTTTATAAAGCTTTTACATTTTCAAAGCAAATGAAGTTAAAATAAAAGGTATTTTGAAGTATTCTTATTCTCATAGCTTAATCCTATTTTACACACTAACATGAAAAGAGGCGAAAGGAGGAATAAAACTTTCCCCCAAAGCTTTACAGAACTGGGACTGAAACACAGAGTAGCATAGCCAAGGTACAGACCAGGCTGTCCTTACAGCACAGGAGTTGTGAATGACACTTCAGGCACCTCCATGTTCATGCACCACAGTGACAGTCTGCAGGGCCTGCCAATGGCATCAGGAAATGCTGTGCAGGGAAATCAAAGACATACGCATGGAAAAACTGCCTGTGGTTTCTGTAGCCTAAAGGCCTGGCAGAAGATCTGGATTCTGCTTCTGGGATGACAAAAAAAACTCCTGCAGATGAAATAATGGAGCTATTTATCAAACATGTATAAATTACATGTGTTCCTTTACTGTGTTTGGCCTGTCCACCTCAGTCAAAATTTGGTGGTTTTGTCTCAACTGGTGTTATGTGTCATGCTTATGAGTCCACTGGTATGCCAACATACTACCAGCCCCAAATGGAAACAGGATTGTGTGCATGTCCCTCAGCATGGCCTCTAGAGCACCTTGGCCCCAGAGGCAAGAGCCCCTCCTCCTCCTCCCTTCCTCTCTCTCTCCCAGGGTGATGTCAATGCCTGTGACAACCCCAGAGGTACCTCAGACACCTCAGGTGCCTGGCCAGGCCTTCCCACCTGGTAGAAGAATGTGACCATCTCCCACCCTGGAGCTAAACACCATTCTCATCAAATCAAGTTGGTCTTCCACTGTTTGCTGTGGTCCTTGATGGAACTGCTGACTGCCTGCTCTCCAAGGGAGGGCTGGTTTGTGTGGTCATCCATACAAAAAAACACATCCACATCAACTGACCTGTTCTGTCAAATCAAGCCAGCTTAAGTCCCATCAGATACAAGGGCACTATAAACTGGACAAGACCCCACAATAACTGCTGAGTCAGGCCCAGTTAATCACCTGTGGGCACAGGCTCTGGGTAGCAGCTATTTACAGACCCTGCTGCAATTCTCAAGGTGCTACCTAGCTTCAAAAACAATGCCGAGCCTTCAGATAAGAGTACAGCTCCAGCACCCACTTTGTGCTGCTCAAAGCCACAGGCTGAAGGAGCCTCTGCTTCTGTCACTCATCCCTGGGACAGTCAGGGCTGTATTTGTCTATCAAATTAAGATACCAGTTGATGCAGATTTTCCACATTTTGGTAAAAAGGATTTACTTGGAATGGCTGAGTGCTGCTTTAAATTTAATAGCAAAGTGTTAAGAAGATCAAAGCAACCTAATTTTATGTTCTCAACTCGCATGTAACACATGCAATAGGTGCAAATGACTGCAGCACATTCTCACATTCATACACTCCAAGCTGTCAGTCTCAGTGGGAGAGCCGTGGGAAAGCAGAACTGTTCAGCTGATAACCCAGGACGTGCAGTCCAGGTCACAGACCCAGCTCCCACAGATGCCAGGCTTGGCCACAAGTCTCAACTCTCCCCCTGATGAGACCTCATGTGACAGTGGCCATCAGTCCTCTCTGCAGGATCTTGAGGGAGGTCTGTGTGCCTGTGATGGCTTGCAGTAACAATTAAGATTTCCAGCTGGAAAATGAAGAAGAAACACTCTTGTTTCTTCCCCTTCCTCCTCACAGAGTTCACTGGTGGTAGACAGAGGTGTGTGGGAGACAGACTGTGGCTCAGGAAGCTGCAGGAGTTATGGATCCTCCTGCTCAAACAGAGCAGCAGCAGGACACAGAAGAAATCCAAGTAAATGTCTAAAATCCATGCCTAAATGGGACAACCACTAACAAGCAATTTTCCTCTCCCACAGACAGTTCCTGCAGTGAGTCAAAGCCAACCATTTCTTCATAGAATTGGCACCATTCTCACTTTTTTCCTTCCTGTGCTCTTTCAAATAGAAAAAATAAAACCCCATGTCATTCTAAAATATGAAACTTCTGGTCTTATTCAGGGACTGCCTAACACAGGACATAGGCAACAACACGACAAGCTTTTCATTTGTACATCACCAGCTGTTTCATGTATTAAATATCATTAAATATATGAAGACTGAGGAAGCTCAAGTCTATGGAATGGATCCTCTGACGGTTTAGATTTTTTAGCTGCCAAAGTGCAAAAAGCTTTCAGAAAAACAAGGAATGCAAGACTCACTCAGACTTCTAACAAAACTGTCAATAAAAAACAAGTTCTTTGCCAGGAAATGACATGGAAATAAAGGTGTCTCATTCTAATTGTCACATTCCTGGAGGATACGTGTGGGAGCACGGAAAATATACACTGGTTTTGCGGTCCTTAATCTCTTTCAAAGAGTTCCACTTTTACAAAGACAGTAATGAAAAAAATGAGTTTGAAATAATTCCTCCTTAAGAATACTGTTGCTGATTTGCCAGAGCTTCTTTCCCCCATGTTATAAGATATGAAGGTTACTCTTCTCCTTAACACACACTCATGCAGCCAGGAATAAGGGGCCCATTGTTATATTCCTATATAAGTACATACACACATATGCATTGCATACACTGGCCTAGAGAAGAGAAGGTTTGCTCTGTGTGAGCTGAAAACATTGCTGCTGTCCCTAGTGCAGTGATTTCTGTGTCTGCAGCAGTCACAGCCACCATGACAAACAAAGGGCTCCCTCACTGTCTGCAGCAGGGTGCTCTTGCCAGAGCTCCATCCACACTCAGGGCCGCTCTTGTCTTCACCAGTACATTAATCCATTGTTTTCCTTTAACACACTGTAGTGGCCATCCTCTAGCATATTATTCTTTGTGCTTTTTGGCAGAGAAAGGAAAACACAACAAAACACCCAAGATCACACTGGGCATTTGAAGGAGAAAGGACAGTGTAACACAAACCCGAACTGCAGCAGGGGATGAGCTCTTACTGCCACAGCCCCAGGGAAGACTTGGCTTGTGGACATCCTACCACAGGCAGCAAGATATTTAGTCTTGGAGGAGGGTGGAGTGGTCCTGCCAGGCAGCTCTGCCAGCTCAGCAGAAAGCTCTTTAAGGACATGAAACTTTAAAGAAACAAAACATCACATTAAAAGAAAAAAACATTAAAGTAAACTAGCATCAAAGCCCCTTGGATGATGTATGAAACGTAGTGAGAATAACTTTTTATGATTTGGTATAAGCAGTGGTCTAAAGAATAGCCTCTGTTTATGTCAAATAAAATTTTCATAATCAGGCTGCATTAAAAACAAAACAAAATTTAAGAGGCCAAAACAAAGGAAAAAATCCCCAGAAAACAAGTGATGCTATCCAGGTTCTTTCTTGGATACATACTACACCTTTGGAGTTACTTTTAGTGAATCATTAGCCCCTGACCTCTGACCTGACATTTTGAATACTTGTCACCAGTAACATGTCACCAGTCAGAAAATAAATAGCTGTAACTAAAACATTGAGCCAGTGAAACAAGTAAAGTAGGGCAACAGCTTTGTGTGACACCACTTTGCAGCCAGATACCACATTTCATGCAATGTTTCATCTTCTTGCCATTTTTTCTCTGCACAAAACACATAAGTAGATTATTCTAAAATTAAGATTACTTCTGAATGGAGGGAACATTTTAATTATGCTTTTGCAAACAGAAATGAGGAAAAGCAAGATGAGAGGTGGAGGAGTCCTCTTTCCCCCAAAGGCAGATAGCAATCAGATCCTAGCACACAGAACTACATCACCGTGATGCAATATTAAGCCAAATTATCTTGAAAAGATAAGACTGAAACAGTTTGACTGGGAGCAATTTACCACTCATGGAAACACCACATTATATTCAGGCATCAGTCAGGTTCACATTCAGCTTCTGCTGTTTCTGAACAGCAGAAGAATACAGGAATGACAAAACTACATTAAAAGTGCCATTTTAAGATGACAGGCCCAGACACTTCACAAGCTGAAATGTGAAATGATAGGCTGAGATTGCTGGCAGTAGCAGAGGATTTGGTTCAGAAATCTTCTAAATAAATTCTCTCAGGCCTATACTTTGGGAATGATGTGAGGGTAACAGCTATTTCTTGATAAATACAAGAATAAGGACACTCTATGGAATACCTAACTGGTAATTTGAAGTGTTCTCTATCACAGAAAAATAATGCAGAACTAGATTTCTGCATAGGCTGGTAATTTTTAAAGACAATTTTACTTTATCTACAAAATTTTGTTGACAGGCAATATGTCTATGAGGAAATTCACTGTCAGAGTGCCAAAACTGGAAAGATGTAGTCTTACAAAGTTCCTGGAAGCTTGAGATTACAGCCTACATAGCAACAGGGGCTTCTTATGCTTTGAATAAATGTTGCAAAATTTAACACTGAAGATAGTTTCTGGTCAAAGAAGTTTCAGCACTGAGAAAAACAAGAGTGCTGCAAACTGTCTTGAGTTACCTTACATACAGAAAGGGTTCTGCAGATTATGAATGATAATGCCCAAGAAACCAGCAAGTGGTTTTAAAACATCACCTTGCTCTCAAGAGGTGAAAAAACCCTTTGTTGAGGAAGTACATATATCTTAATGCAAAGTTTTTAAAAGCACTGGCTACTTTAAATTTTATATTTTATAAAAATGTACAGTAGATGCTTTCAGAAGAGCTCAGTGTGAGGAACTGCTACTCCCATGAGGTTACAGCTGTCATTATCCAGGCCAACTTTTAACAATTCCTGTTGACCAATGGAAAAATTGAGGCAAAAAAACAAAAACCAGTACAAGAATTGAAACATCAAAGCTGCTAATATTAAAGGCAGAGTTGTCAATTTTCAAACAATTTTCATTCAATATCACTGCACCCACTTAAGCTGCTTCCCACAAAAACCAAAACAGCTTACTGCATCAAAATCATCACTTTCACAGCAAACTGTCCAAACAGATCAGGATAATCAAGACATACAGACTGAGAAAATCCTTACAGATATCTTTGTTTACCGTCTTCCTCTGCACCAACTGAAAAATCTCTCTCTGAAGCAGGAACACTAAAAGTGAAAGACTTCTCTATCAATAAGCATTTCAGAGGGGATTAAAGAAGCCCAAAGCTATCCAATTGAATCATCAAAGCACACTTTTTTGGTGCTTTTTTTGCTTCCTATGACTGATGCATCAGATATATCACTTGATCTTGGCTTTCAGACTCATGACTCTACAGCAAATAATGTTAAATAAATGTATATAAGCACAACCCCTCACAAACATCAACCTGGGAAAACAAAAGGAATACAGAATTACTGACATCAACCTCAATATTACTGACAAAAAAAGGAATACAGAAATTATTGACATCAACCTCAATACTCCTATCAATCTATTCATACCCAAGCTACCAGTATCTCTCCTTGGAAAACCTGTATCATTAATAGCTGATTTGAAAAGATCCTGATATGGACTTTGAAATGCTTGCCTGTGATGAACTACTTCAAAGTTGAATTGTCTCAGTGTCATAACACAGATGAGATTGGCAGAAAAGATCAGAGTGCAATATCCTCAATATATAATGAAGAAAGCAAATAACAGGGCAATTCTATAAGAACATTAGTACTTACTTTGCCTTTGATCTTAAATCGTTTGTTTGTTAACCTTGAGGACACTGCCAAGGTGCTGATGTTTTTAAAGATGCTTCTCGTCAGGGTGGTTTGAAGGCCACCACCTCCAGGACTCATCATCCCCCTCACTGCCTCAGTGCTAAAAGGTTAATTAATTAAATCTCCTGGCTTTTCTTTTTTCCCTTTTTGTTTTTTTCTTTCTTCCCCTTGTGGAGTTGCTACTGCTTTATTTTTGATTTTGGATTAACAAGTTTAGGTTATGGGTAAGGACATAAATCCCATTGCATATGACCACTTCGTTTTTATTTAACTCTGAACAGCACAAACTGTTGCTAAAGACCTGACCCTGTGATCTTCAAAAACTAAAATCCCATACTGTTTCAATGCAAGTACACAAGAAATAGCTTTTATTTAATCTAGCAATGACAGTTGGCTTTCTTTATCTCACTAGCTCTTCTACTGAAGTTCTGTGGTGATAAGATAAACTTGAAAGCCTGAAATTGCTTCAAATTTTCAAAACAGTGAATTTTCAATGATCAAAGTACCTGACAAACTCTCAGGGAAGGAACCTGTGACTCAGGGAACATTTGGGAGAGATCCTGTCCCAGAGGCACACACACATAACATCAATGTGCGTCATGCCCATCAAAGGCAGAAAAGGAACTTAGTGCTTTGCCATCCTACAGTTGAATTATGGCAGCAGGAAATCCAACCCAAGAAAATAACTTAGAAACTAATGACATTGCTGAAAGGTGAGATAGGAGTCATTCTGAAATGCTGGCAGGTTTGAAATCTCGCTGTTCTTTCATCAATTGCAGCTTCTCTGGGAGACATAGGATTAATTAAGAATCAAAAAACTTAGTTTAAGCTATGTTTCATGTTTTACACCTTAAAGCAGATTTCCAAACCTCTCAAGAATACACATACATACAGCTGATATGATTTAGTGTCTCCAGCATTATAAACAAAATTCTGACCAAAGTAAGCACCCTATTTTTGCAATCAATCTCTCAGCATCCCCACTGCATATTTGTGACAGCATATGACCAAAATAACTTCCAGTATCTACAGTCAGAACATTCACAGATCTTTGACAGCATGACTAAATAAATCTGTTTAATAATGACCATTTCCCTCACCATGAGGAACTGGTAACAAAGCCAAAATAAATGAAGTTTACACAGTGCACTTAAAATAAATCAGTGTGAAATTGTTAGATATCACTGTAACTGCTTTATTGATGCTCCTAAATAACTTAGAAGTACTACTGTTATAAGAATCACAGAATCAAAGAACAGAAGAATACATCTAATACTCCACAAATTCCAAACAGCTCATTCAGTCTTGGATTAATCATCCGCAGAAAAAAATTTGAACTCCTTTCTTGTGAAACCCAGATTTCATCAGGTATCAATATACAGCCAAGTGTTATCTGCAGAACTGAATGTTTTGTGAGTTTCACAGAAAGCAGCTCGACTAAGTCATTAAGAAATTTAGGAAGGACCTTCTCAGCCACAGGTGGCCAGTCCCTGCAGGCTAAAGGGAGCCCTGGCTCCAGGGGACTGGCATCTCCCAAGGCAGGAGAGGGTATGCACAGCTGACAAATGCAGACAGAAGCACCAGAAAGACAAATCCATGGAGTAAGAGGAATAAGGTTTTGCAGAACTCATCTGAAGAGTCACTAAATATGTCTGATTTCAATAAATGCTGAAATAAATAGTGTTTCTTAAAATTACCAGTGACTGTAAACTTGAAACCAAAACACAACTACATTTTTTTTTCCAGGACACTCTTCTCTTTTCAGCACAAAATGTGGTTTTGAGGTGATACAAGGATTTAGCTTTTTCTCGCACACTCAGCAGCCTGTGCTCTCCTCAAGACCTGCCTCCCCAGTCCCCTGCCACAGCAGGTCCCAGGTTCATTTTTTGGGCAGCTGTGCTCCACTTCTCTGTGATGCTCTCATTGTTACAGTTGTTTTTCAAGAAGACCAAAATTGCTTCTCCACTTATCTTAAAATAAAAGGCAGCTGTAAAACCCACCAGTGCAATATATTTAGCTTCACCTTTGCCTAAGGGCAGTGTTGTGTGGCAGCAAACAAGGCTGTGCATGCTCAGCTGCACCCCTTCAGTGCAAAGGCCTTTGAAACTCAGCCCAGGGCAGGCTGCATCTGCTAGAAGCCATTTTAAAACCTGGCAACTCTACAAACCCAGGATTTGCTTTTCAAACAAAAGTAATTTAACTGTTCAATAAATAAATAAATAAACAAGAATTCATTCAGCAGTTTTCTAATGCTCTTGGACTGATGGAAAGCAGCAGCAGCCAGCTCCGGGCTGCCTTCCCAGCACCTCTCACACTGGGGGCAGGAGGCAACATCTTGCCCTTCATCAACCTTCCAAATAAACTATTTTAATCACAAAGTTCTTCACAGCTTTAAATAAACTGTTATCCCCTGTTTCTGGATTTGGCTAGTGGCCTCCATAAAATGGGAAAGTTCCCCTGTTTTGTCCTCTTACTTTCCAGCTGTTTCCAAGCCCACGCTGCACCAGCACACCTTGCCACTTTCCCTGCAGCTGCTGAGCTCTCTCCCTGGGAGATCACCTTCCCTGCAACCAGGCAGAGTTGGTAAGTGCTCTACCTTCACCCCTACTCCCCTGACCCTTCATTTGCCAGGTTTCCCTCTTGCACTGCTGTTTGAACAGCAGGCACTTTTCCTCCTTCCCTGTGCTGAAGCCTCCAGCCTCGCTTGTACTGGCACATCCCAAAAGGTGCAGCCTGACACAGATCATTTATTTTTTCCACTCTCAAAGGGCTGGTGTGTGGATTAACAAGGTAATGTCTGTAAAACACCCAAAATGTGCAAAGTGTTACATAAGCACCAAGGATGATTATCAGACACTGAAGTGCTCTGAACCATTCTGTAGCGACGGGATGGGCTAACAGCAGAAAAACACAAAAGAGTCACAAGTGCTTTGTCCCAGAAGCAAGAACAGAGCAGCAGCCACATTTCTGTGTCTGTTCCACCTTCACACATTGTATCCATTGGTTTATTCTGACTACCAGGATCTAACATGCTCTGGCCTGATACATCCCAGTCTTCACAGACATCACACATTAACAATACAGAGAATTCTTCAGCTGCAACCTTGAGTCATAACAACTGCTCCTGACTAAGCAGTGAATTAATTCTTTGTAAAGCATTCACTTCTAATAAGCTCAAAACACCAGTCCAATAAACCATGTTCTTTAATCTTATTTCTAAATATATTTCCAGTTTAATTTGGGGGTTTTTTTTAAGCCTAACAGCATTTCTCACTGACATCTTTAGCTGCTGGAGAAAAGAGGATGTTCTGAGCACAGGGCTGGGAACAGGAAACTCAGGGCCTGGCATCAACTCTGGGCTGACCCAGGCCTGGCCACAGCACACCACCTCTGCCTTGTCTTCCATACAAGCAGAAATTGAGACTCCAGTATTAAAAGAGACAGGCTTTGGTAAGGCTTGTGAAGTTCCTGGAACACATGAAACCTTCAGTGAAAGCAAATGTTATTATAGACAGATGTTACCTGGCACAGAATAATGCTGCAGGAAAGGAGGGGATGAAAAATGCAGCTCCTTTGCTCATTTTTGCACATTGAAAGCACTGAACTGAACTACTAATTATGTACTCTGTTCTCACATATTTTGTTGTCAGGCTGGTGCCATCAAGTCACCAGACTCAGGACCAGGACTTCTGATTCAGGGGCTCAACACTCTGCTTTTGCCACCTTGGTGAACTCACCAAAGCTGCCCCCTCAATCCCCATGTCTGCTTCAACTTATACCTTGGAAGTAATGATGCTGACCTCTTCTCTCTCCCACAGTAAAGAACTTTGGCATCTGCTCACTGGATGAGCAAAGCAAAGATGAAATAATGTTATTATTCACAACCTGAATTCTCATGAGTCTGTTCCAGCTGCAAACTCAACCACTCCAAACAAGTTCTCAAGAATCTTTGCCTCTCTTCAACAACAGCTTGATAAAAGCATTCTGCAACACTCCCACAACCAGAAGATGTACTTTTTTTTTTTAATTAACAAATGTACCACTTGCCATTACAATTACATCCAGGAAACACAGCACTTGACACTAAAAATGTCAAAAGCTGAACAGATAATGAACTGTCAAGTAACATCTCCCAACACATACAACACAATGAAGAAAACTGAGGTCAGCATATGCTCCAAACCCATGACAGATTGAACTCCAGAGGAGCACAAAGATGAGCCAGCACTATGCAACTGATTTATCAGGATTAGTCAGAGGTCATTCCTGCAACAGTTTAGGAAAGCTCATTGCTTAGCTACCAGCAGGACACCTCACATGAACTCCAGCTTCCAGCTACAACCATACTTAACCCTTTTGTTGCCTAAAAACAATCACTGCTTGGACAAGTAGTCCCTTGCATCAAGCTGATTCCCACCATCTGCCTTCTTGTACCTGTAACATAAAATGTCAGGCTCAAAGTATAAGAGACTACTCCAAAATCATCTCATCAGAAAGGAAGATTTTTCCCTTTGCATTCTAACAACAGGGGCCCAGAAATACCATCTCTTTTGAAGGCAGATACTTAACTCAAGAAGTCCTATGTCAAGGCCATAAGTGGAGGAAGGCCATGGTATGTTTGTCCAGCACCCACCACAGCAGGCTCTCATTGCATAAATGGATGCAGATCTGTGACAGGCTGTTAATCATCCTAGTCACTGCTTCTGCCAGGGGAAAATACAGTATCCATCTATCAGACACTCAGAAGCAAAGCAGCAGCTCAAAAATGCTCATCTTGGGATGTCTGGGATAACTGGAGACTCTCAGTAAAGAGGCTTTCAAAACACCTACTCAACAGCTCAACAAGCTTCCTTTTGAACAAAAAGTGATAGAAAAATATCTTCCTGTAGGTGAAAGTCATCAGACACACACAGAAAAGCTGACAAAACAGAGAGGCAGCCAGCTTATTAAAGGTAATTGAATGAAAGAACTACACAGTACCACAAAATAAATCACTATACTTTGTGCAAATAGAAAAAGCAAGACTTTGGAAATTGATGCTCTAAACAGTGCTGTTTTCCACACTGGAATTCATTAAGGTTTATATGACCTTATCAGTATGCAATTCTGTTTGCAGAGGTTACCTTCAACTTCAGCGATGCTTGACAACTTTACTAATTAATCAGAAGGAAATCTCAAAGTTAATTTAATAAATTGAATCTGCTATATCTGCCATCAATCACAAGTAGGATGGAACAAATCAGACTAACAAAGTGTTGATAAAAAAATACATTATCTTAATAATAATAATAACTTTAATATACCATCCCTAAGCAGGGGAAAGAATCCCGTGAAGGAGTGATTTTTTCCTAATAGTGTTAGGGGAAACTGATAATCATAACTCTCATACATTATGCAGTTCTTAACAGTTTCAAGAGTATAATCATTAAGATCTTACTGCAAACCATAGAGTTAAAAAGGTATTGAATATAATATTGAATATTACAAACAAGATGAGCCACACCTGCTGATGGTTATGATTCCTACTGAAGCCGTAATTGAAAATAAAAAATAAAATGTTTGGCAACCGAAGCTTTGCTTCAATTTTCACAGTTACCACAGAGCGGTAACTGAGGACTGAGGACTGAACTTGGGCTTTGTTAACAATTTGGTAACACTGACATCCAAAAGTGGCATGCATTGCAGCTCAAAGTGTTCAATACATGCAAACACCCACATGCTGGCATTGAGGTTTATATTTCTGGGACAAAAATATATTCTTCAATAATAATTTTCTTTCTTCTACATCACTCATCTGCCTTAAAGAGCCCCAAACCTGTATGGATTCACTCAGATGGAGTGAGCTATCCACAGACAACACAGTGCTATTGCTGAGGAGAGCCCTGTGAGTGCAGATCCCAGCTCTTTCCAAAAGCACAGCTTTTTAGAGCTGCACCTACACAGCCAAACCACTCCACACAAAAGCCACATGGACACATCCCCAGTCAAAAGACCCTGCTCCCTCCCACTGGGACACTCCTGGGCCGAGCAGATCTGCAGGCTCACACAACCCAAACCAATACAGTTACTGGGAGAGATGAAGCAGAACCCTAAGCCTAACACCATTTAAGTGCAGTTGTAAAATTAGATCATTGCTTATTTTAGGCACAGCAGAGGAAAGGTCTGAAGCAAAGCTGTCAGTCTGTGCAGAGGAACAGCAGGAGATGGAGAGAGAAAAGGAAAAAGGTACAAACACACAGATGACACGGGAGGAAGAGGGCAAGGAGGCAAAGGAAAGAAATAATAATCCAAAATGAGATTAGTCTTAAGAGCTGTGCATGTTTTCCCGCACCAAAAAAGACAAGAAGCTACCAAGCACACAGTAACCACTTATTGCACTGCTGGCTATGGGAAAAGAAGAGCCATGCTCCTTCCCACTAACCCTCCACAGGACACTGCTGATGGAACTGCTGTAGCAAGAGGAAATGAAGAGGCTCAAACAGGCCCCCACTTCCCAGCAGCATGTACCCCATCATTTGGCTCCCACTAGGCAGGAAATGCCACATGCAAAGGTATCTTTATGTGCTGCTTTACACTGCAATTAACCCTTAGCAATTGCTATATATCATTCCTTGTGCTGAAGCCAAATGTGAGCTCCATCCCTGTCACTCCAGTGGGCACATTTTTGCACTGTATTTTTTCTGAAAACACAATACAAATATTTAATCACTGGCTTTCCAGATTTCTGCCATGGGGCATTTTCTTTGGCTGAAGAAGGCTCCAGAGATCATTTAGTTAACCATGCACATGGATGGAGTTTCTCAGCTGCAGCAGATGAAGCAATGAAGCTGGAAAGAACAAACTCTTAACCACTAAATTATAAATTAACAAGGAGACCTAAGGAGTAAATATTTAGAAGAGCTCACTGAAGCCTTAAGGATAAGAGCATCATGACTAATTATTCCAGTGATCATTTAAACATGGAGTTAGGAAAGATAGAAACAAGCGAAAAATGAATCTCGCCAATTGCACACATAAATGCAGATTAATGCCATATGACTAGCTACTACATGAATATGCAATGCACTTATTAAAATGTTAATACAGCAGTCACAGACAATCTGATTTTCATTTTTAAATAGCTGCAAAAATGTAAAACTGGACTTCTTTTTCTCTAACTCCATAATTCAGAAGTAAAAGATTATTTGTTCAGAGTATAAAAAATATCAGAGAAGTTAAAGGGCTGGATTTAGCAATTGTAAGCAGCAATAGAAAACTAAATTCAATGACCAAAAGCAGTATGTTTTAATGACAGAACAAGTTCTTAAAAACAAGAAGCCAAAAACCCCCAGACAAATAGAAAAACAAATAAACATTGAAAAGCTAAAACAATTAAATTGTTACTTTAGTGTAGATTTTTTTTCAGTTGCACTGTGAGCCCAGATTGTGAGCTGCAACTATGAAAGTACTGTCAGTTAGTCATAAAAGAATAACAAATTGTTTATAACACAGACACATAAAAGTAATTAATTAAATAATTCAGAAGGTTTATTTATGCTAATCTCAATAGTTATACAATTTCTCATCATTTGTTTCAAAAAAGAACTCCTACCACATCTTGTTTGTTGTTATTCAGGACAGCAGAATTGCTGGAGGGTGCAGTGAGAGCTGAAGAGCAGGTAATTAACGCAAAAAGGAAAAGCCACAGAGGAAACTCGAGCCAAAATCTCAGCCCTCCTGAGTCTGCCTGACAGCAGAGCATGCCAGTGGTGGCAGGCAGACAATCTCCATTGCACAGGCACACAGAACACAGGTGATCCAGCAATTTGACATTTCAGCACCAGTAAGAGGCAAGCCCACTTCAGTCAGGGGTTAGAATCTGCCAGTGGAGAGATCCCTCTCCAACATCTTACTTCCACTGGTTAATATTGAGAACAAAAATTCTGTGAATTTGGATGACAGCCATCACTGACTATCACTTCAGACCACTGTACCAAGCCTCAGACATAAAATAAGTTAATAAATTTTTATTCTGTATAGATTTTAGAGGGACTTGAGAACCAAGCCTGTTTAACAAATAGCATTGATGAAAGAGACACGAAGACATGATGTAACACAGTTTTGCCTTTGTATTTTCACACCAAATTATATGTCTATTTTATGAACAGAAATGAAGCAAGGCAAATTTCTCTGCCATTCAATAGTGTGGGTGTAGAGCTGTCCTGGTTTCAGCTGGAATAGAGGCAATTTTCTTCCTAGCAGCTGGTGCAGTGCTGCATTTTGGAGTTACGAGAATCATGTTGACACCACAGTGATGCCTTGGCTGGTGCTGAGCAGTGCTCACCTGCAGGCAGGGACTTGGCAGATTCTCATGCTCTGGCAGTGAGCAGGTGCACAAGGAGCTGAGAGGGAGCACAGTCAGGACAGCTGACCCCAACTGGCCAAGGGATTTTGCCCAGCCAGGAATGTCATGCCCAGTGTAGAAACTGGGGCACTTGGCCATGAGCAGCTGATGGGGAGCAGCTGGGCATCAGTCCGAGGGTGGTGAGCAATTTTACTGTGCATCACTTCTTTTTATTAGGTTTTACTCCTCCATCTTTTGTTCCTTTTCATTGTTATTATTGTTGTTGTAATTATTTCATATTATTTTACTTTATTTCAATTATTAGCCTGTTCTTATCTGAATCCATGAGTTTCTCTCCTCCATCCCAGCGCAGGAGGGAGGGAGTGGCTGCGTGGTACTGAGCTGCTGGCTGGAGTTAAACCAAGACAAGGGTATTTTTGAAACACTGGCTCTTTTGCAAGTACCCTAAGTCATGAAATGTTGCACTGAACTGTTTTCTTTTGAAATTATCTATTACCTGGGTATTGTGGATCACTGTATTCAGATGTGCACTTGACAAACATTTTATCCATTCTAGCTCTCATAAAGATTCTTAAATGAACAGCTGATTTCAAACATGAAGATTTTATCATTTTCAACCCATTCTTCCTTGCCTCCCTCACTTGCAGTATAGCTTAAGGGCTATCACAAATAATCCAGAGGTCTTTCCTTGTTTTACTTGATTAATAATTTGATCATGAGCTGTACTGCCAACAAGAAAAACTATACCAATAGCTTGAAGCTAACCAGTGAGGATACCAGGGAGCATCTTATTAACCAAAGACCACACAGCAGCCCAGAAGACCTTTATCCTAGAAACAAAATATTTCAAAAGCTCCCCTAACTGCAGGCTCTTGGGGCAAAGGGGAAGAAGATTCTGATAACCACTGCCCTTGGGTGACAAGTTCGTTTTGATGCAACACCAAACAAAACGAGGATTTCCTGCACAGCTGTTGCAGTTCCTTAGAGACTCAGTTTTCAGGCACTCTGCAATCGTCCCTCTGCTCCCTCTTCATTCCAGCCAACAACAGCCACAGGCAGATTACGTAGCTGGGGCATTACTGACACGACCAGGAGCCCATAATAGCACTCTTAAGCCCAGTGATTTCTTTTCACTTGTCACTATCACATACAAACACAGAACAACGAAGAACCTGGCCCTTTTCTCCTTAATAATCCACCCAAGCATTAAAAAGTATCTCCTTATTTTGCTAATCAAATTAAAAAAATATAATCATATAAAGCTCAGGGCTACTTTTAGACCTAAATACTGACGAGATTTGTGGTAATGCCTGCTAAGTGTCAGTGAACATGATCTCCACAGCATTTATAAAGCTTTACTGTTCACTAACTTAGGCAACTTTTCCCCTTGTGAAATGTACTAAAACACTGGATAAAAGACAGATTTTGCAAAATATTTCACAAGCTATAAATTAAAGAGAAGAGCATCAGCCGAAAACTTTGTTTTATTCCTTTCAGAAAAACAGCGACTTCAAGACTCTGGTCTACAAACCTGGCCATCTGCTTGTATGCTTCTTCAGCCACTGCAAAGATATGTGGATCCATATCCCCCATATTTTGGCCACTGTAGGCATTGATGATGTCTTCGCCATAGATAGGCAGCTGTTCATAAGGATTTATGGCCACTAAAACAATACCTACAAAGGAAATGAAACAAAAGGAATGATTAATAGTTGTTCCAAAATAAACCCACCCAAAAATGGTTTTAACATCAACTATTGTTCTAATCTTTCTAAAAATATTAAAGAATAAGGATCTAGTATTACTGACCTCAACAGATATTTATTCTGAATATAGTTCTGCACACACAAAGTGCCACAAGTTTACTTCTACCCTGCTCTGGTAAACACATCAGGGACAACTTTTTACCTTTTCTTTCTACTTGCCTTTTCTAGAGCTAGCATGCACAATCCAAAAAGATTCAGAATGTGCAGACTTTTAAAATACTGCCTGTTCAGTGCAGTAAACCAATGAATGTGCACTGTACTTCCCTGTGTTTTACTCTGAATTACCAGTGATACTGTAATTTGTGAAGTATAACTACTGGGTGGTCTCACTGACGGCCAGTTTGAGTATGTGAAGTCTGACAACCCTTCAGCTGTTGTGAAAGAATAACATCCTCAGTTTTTGTAATAAGCAACAACGTATAGACACAGTGTAATTTGGATTCCAGGGCATCTCTGCCAATCAGGCAGGACAACCTCCTGGTCAAAGGCATAAAAAAACCCAAGCAGTAGACATACTTCATAGGGCTGACATAGAGCAGCACCCAGTCATGTCAGGAAATTAGGCAATTATAGCTCTAGAAGGCATCAGAACACCCTCATCTGATATATCCCAGCATGTACTTACATATATCCTCCCATTTTCTAGCTTTTCCATACCAATTAAACACGTATCTGTTTTTATTTTTAATACCACTCATCACTAAAGCACTTCTAAATTCATGCCATTCTTTTATCCTCCCTGCACAGGAAGACTTAAGTCTTCCCCTTTACAAACTTCGTCACAAATAGTGAGACCTCGAATACTTTTGGGACAATTCTCTTTTTCATGAGAAATGAGGATTGCTCTACCCACAGGGATAATCTGACAAAGATTCCTTATACCTTTCTCTCCTGCAGCATTTATAACAGGTAAGGAAAGTTTATTTGCTCTGTGCAGGGGTGAGAACACTGATTAGTGAGACCCAGCTGTGACAGGCACACTGTGCCCCCTGACACAGCAAGTCCTCCTCACTTGACAAGGTGATAAGGGGGAAAAAGAATTCTTCTAATTTCAACTGTGGACATTTTTAAAACAGAATTTCTTCTTATGTATATGTATTTTGGTGCCTAAATGTGCCAATGGAGTTGCAGATGGCTGCACAGCGACTGCACCAAGCATGCCTGGACAACCCATTCCTGAACAATCTGCCCCAGAAGCGTTTCCATAGCACTGAACTTGCTTCTAAATTTACTCAGAAATTCACTCTTAAACACACAGACTTCCTCAGTGCTGATCCCAGCTCTCTGCACTGTACAGATTACAGTGTTGTGATGTCTATCTAAGAAATTTTCCATGGAAAATCTGGGAGAAGGGAAATGAAAGCATCTACAGTCTGGCACTGCTGCTGGGAGCATCAACCAATTTTTAAACCCTTTTATACATCTATAGATCAAGCATAAACCACAGCAAAAACATTAAACAGGAGAGTATGTTTTAGGGAGAGATCTGAGAGACCTTGATCTATTTCCTCAAATACATGGCAAGTTTTGTGTCTCGACACGCCCATGCGAGGAGAGTCGGTGTTTTTCCATCAGCCATGACTTCACTGAAATGACTCAGGAGCTCCACTGAAAAATCTCTACAAACATTTATGCCAAGTTCTCATGCTGTAATGATGAACCAAAAAATAACAGTGGGGGTTCGGGACAGGAAGCAACCTCAGTACTAGGAGACTCGAGGAATATTTTGCGTGTCAATTTTTAACATCTGCCCTTAGAAAATGTGGTAAAAACTGAAATACAGTGCACCACCGAGCTGAGCCTTTCAGGCTTGCAAGTCTCATCAAAGAGGCATTACAAAAATCTGTGTGAGACTTCTGACAATTCCCTCCTGTTTTTGGTTACGCTTGCAAAAATAAACCCTAGAATTGGGAACAAGCAGCCCTGTGACAAGTCTCCAGGATATTAAAACACTTAACTTCAGTAGCAATCTGTAAAATCTACAAGCAGCTACCATCTGGAAATAACCAAAACAAGTGAGTTAGGAATCATTTGCTTTCTCTGTAGAACTTTGAAATCAGTCTGCCTCACAGGGCTATAATCCAGATTAATTTACATATAACTTCTCTTTATCTCCACTAAATCATATTGCTATTTTAAGAAATATGGCCTTTCCTAAATCAGATTCATGTGTGCTTTTGTTCTTACAATTACACTAAGTTGAACTCCAGCTACTCTTTATGCCATTCTTCTTTATATATGCCCAAAGTAAGCTTATCTAATTCTTTTACCTTGAACATACCCATCTGTGGCCAAATTGGACATAAACATAAGTAATTTATTAATTTAAAGTTTTCTCTCCTGCAGAGCAGGCAGTACTTTTTACTAATCTGAACTAATCAGCAAAATTCACTGAGTTTTCATCACAGCCATAGCCATTTTTCCATGTAAGCATTCAAATTTTTCTTTGTAACTTTTCAACTTACTTCATTAATTCATTTCATATTTCCAACAGCAAAGCAAAGTTACAAATCACCTCTCAATTGCTGGCAAAAGGCTGACTTGAAATTAAGAAATCAGGAAGTTTTCTGTTTAAAAGTTTTAATTACTTCAAAGTAAAATTTTAAAGAATTTAAAATCCATTTGACATATTACACTAAGACAGCATGGTTGAATTCATTTTTAGGGCCCTGGACAACTATCCATCCACACATTTCTGTTCTAGTTGTACTAAAATTTACTGGAATGTTGAGAATATTGTTACCATGATTCTCTTGATGGACTGAGGTGGTTTTAGTCTCCTTTAAGCTGCATAAACTGGGATAGCTCAAACCACCTTCACAAGCTTATTTAACCTGGCTAACGTGAGAGTCACATTAAGGAGGCAAATGCAGCCCCCCTGAGCCTGAGCTCCAAGGCAGTAATCACTGCAGAGGGGAAGTAAGCTGCAGCAGGATGGGAACCAATGGAGAAGTCTGAAAGGTGGATGTCTGTGGCCAAAGGATCACGATTTTAGAGGCTGATGTGCCAACTCTATTTTGCTCAGCCTGTAACACAACATACACCTGCCTACATCCCAAGTGAATAAATCACTGCACACCACACTCAGCAGTGCTGAACCTCCGACACCGCCTTCTCTCTGAGCACCAGGAACCCCCACATTTCTGACAAACATACAAGCAGCTCCCAGAATCACTTGGGTTTTGTTTGGAAGCAAACCAGCCTACCCAGCTCTGCCATCCTTTGGAAGACCCAGCCACGGAGAGCTAAAGGCCTCCCAACCCCACGGAAACGATAAAACCACCCAAAACCACAACTACAGCTGCACTAGGAAATACTAGAAAAGAGCCTTTTTCATGTTTTCCCAAACACAGCAAAAAACAACCAGCACACTCCTTTTGAAAAAAACAACACTCTCCTTTTGAAAGCTTCTTAGACGCTGCTCAGCACAGGGCCTGTCTGCAAGCACCCAGGACACAATCCAGACAGGCTCGTGGCAAGGGCTGTGGTGGTGTTAGGAGACCACGAAACTGAGACTGAAAACCCCTTACAAGCTCAGCCCATGAGGCTCCAGTTGCACAAAAGCCCTTTCACACAAGAGCTTTGCCATGGGGGCACTTGGGAAAGAAACACAGATCATGTCTATACTGGGGAACTGAGGTGGTTTCCCAGCGCTGTGACCACAACATGCACCCTCAAGAGAGGCATTACTGGAGATACTCAAATATTTAGAAACTTAACTAGTCCAAGCCCTGAGCAATCTGATCTAGTCAGACTTGTTTTAAGTAGGAAGCTTCACTGAAGACTTCCAGAAGTCTCTTCCAACCTAAGTTATTCTGTGCTCTGACTGCATGACTGGATGAGATGTGGTGTGAATCATCACTCACTCCTATGGGAGTGAAGTCTGGCTGCAAGCAGGGGGTGGCACAATCTCATCCAGTCCCCTGTGGTCTGGTCACTGCTGAGAGCAGGACTGGGAACAGATGTGCTCTGCTGAGCATCTGCAAATTAGGAGGAGCCAGAGTGAGCAAATGTGGCAGGATGTTAATGCCTCTGTCTGTCCATCACATCATGTTTAACATGCTGCTTGTCTTATTGAAAAGTTATGTTAAAGGCTAGCAGTGCATTTTGACTAAACACTGAGATTTAAAAGAAACATATGCACACATAGAAAAAAGCCCAGAAGTATCAAAATCTAAATTTTAAGTCTAAACTACCTCACAATGTTTATTTTTAAAACAGACCATTCAGTTGCAATTTTGCACTTATGATAGAGTGATTATTTAAGTAACTTCCCTCCATTCTGGCCATCTGAAAATATTACAGGCAATTACAAGTTTGGGTAACCTCTTGTGTGAGTTAAATTTTATTTTTAAAACCAAGATTGATTGTAACTGATACAGCAAGCACTGGCTCGTGAACTGCTAGAAATTTACTTCTGTAGTTGCTCTGACTGGAAACCATGAAAAAGAAAATAAACTGATTTCTTCCAAAAGAGATGGAGGAGCTCAGTGCAGAGGCAGGCAATTATAAGTGGGCAAGACATCCACCAAAGAGCAAGGCCAGCTCCTGCATCTGCAGTCTGTGAGGCTCTTCCCACCCACCCCAACCTGAGCAAGCCTGAGGAGAAACACCCAAACATGAACCCCACTGGGAAGCAAAAATTGCTGAATGCACATTTTATAAACAGAATCCATTGAGGAGCTGGAGGAACACAAAGTGAAATCAATTTTCTCTGAACCTTAATATTCTCAAGTCTCTTAATGACCACAAATACAGTGATTTCCCTAAGAACAGTCCAGCATGCCCTATCACTAAACAAGGTGAAGGCAGACATATCAACAGACAACTTTCCTTTTCCTGTCTAAGGCATTCTCTTAAAGATGATGGTATGAAAAGCCAGTACTTGCCACAATAGGTATAGATGAGTTTGGAGTCTATGAAGCGAACTTTGAGGTTGTGCAGGACAGCAGGCTCGTGGAGATAACTGAGAGCTGTGAGGTCGTTCTCACCAACGAGGATGTCAGGGTTCCGCAGGGGCGGCAGCTCCTTCGTCTTCGGGTCGAGGCAATACTCCAGGTCCTGAAATCAGATGGATGTGCTTAAAGGGGCTGCTCTTGAGGTTTCCTCACTCAGAACCTCCAACCCTTCTACCCAGCAAAACACACCCAGGGGAAAAACACACAATGCAAGGTGTCAATTTCCTGGTGATTTGAGTTAGCAGTTCTTTCTCCAAAAATGTCATTTAAAACTTTCCAGGGGGGTTTTCTATACCTACAACAGGCAACCGTATGGAGATAATAGTCTTTTTAGACTATTACTTAAGCAATCCCCATGCTTTTGCTGCCATATATTTTTATTAGATATACCAAAATATGCTATATCATAAATTTAACCAGCTTTTCCCTATTGTTTTCCTCTTGAGTGGAAAAGGCAGGGAAATAAAATTTCCACCAATCTATAGCCAGCTTCACACATGGTAACACAACATGGGAATATTGGCAGAACACTGTGAAGAATACTAACACTGAAAAAAAATGCTACTTACAACTTTTTTCAGATATAAATTAATCTCTAATACAGATGTTTAAATTGCATGACTCTAGATCTAAAATCATTTTATTTACCTGCTATTTCCATGAAAAAACAACTAAAATGATGCAAGCTTTACATGGACATGTCATTATTTCTCCACATAGTACACAGCATCTTCTTTGTAATGCCCTTAATCCTTGCCTTTTTTATCTTTATTAATTTTCTGCTGGTTATGCTCAACTTAAAAGTCACAGTTCTTTCTCTGCAACACTGTTCTCCTAGCAACCCTGAAATCTAGTCTCCCTGGAATAGCAAACCAGGGCTATATGTTTAATGGCACAAGTAGAAAAAGATGGTGCAACTGAACATAACAGGCAGTGGATAAAAGCAATTGCTTTTTAATTTTTTTAAAAAAACAAGGCAAAATTGATTTTTATGACTAAACAGTAAAATTTATCTGCAGAATGCAGATAAAAATGCAGCAGAAAGTGAGTGGACAAAACTGACTGCACACACCTAAATGCAGATATATTCTGATAGCAGAGCTTCCTGCAATAGATACATCAGAGTCTGGTGGAGAACAAGAACTATCAGCTTACAAACAATACACAGACTTACCTTGCCTTCTTCAAGTCGAAGCTGGAGGACTTTATCTCCAGGTTTATAATCTTTGAGAAGTTCTGCTGACTTCCAGACCTCCTCTGGATCAGGGATCCAAACCCAGGCATACTGCAGTACAACAACAACAACAACAGCAAAAGATCAGTGAGCTTTGGCTGCACTACTATTAAATCATCAAAATAAATGACACTAAAATGATTTTTTTTCTTTTTTAAATACATGTTTAACAGGTAAACCCTTAAGCAAGAGGCAAGTTAATTAGTACATCTGAGGTGAACAACCTGTTCTATTGATAAATGGCTACACAAGCATAATTTTATTGCCTACACAGAGAGAAAAAGGCATTTTCCATGCAGAAGGTATTACAAGATACACATTCAATGCAGAAAATCTACAAAGTAAAAAGAATATCAGCATTTTCAGAAAGATCAAAAATTTGGCTATCCAAAAAAATTACTTGGAGTAACTCCCCTGAGTAGGCTCTAAATGCATTTGTAGCATAATATTATCAAGCCATTTTTGTCTTCTTTTCCTCCAAAGAGAATACTTTGGCCTGTCTGTGTTAACTTAGGCAAAGCTGCCTGATCAAGTGTCAAAACCCCTTTCCTTTGTAGTTACAAACAGGGCTAGTTTAAAACTGATTATATTCAGAATGCCAAAAGAAAAAAAAAACTGAAAAGATTTGGTTGAAAAGACCTCCAGATAAAAGAAAAAATCCCCAGCAACAAACCAGATTCCCATTAATGACCATTTTCATACAAACTTTATTCATGAAAGTGACCCAGTGCAAACATATGATTTGTTTTCAAAACCAGCAAGAATATTCCTACTCTTCAATGAGAGAAGATACAATTGTTACCTCATATTTGAGAATCAATTAAAGATGTACGGAAACCAGCTGGTTACTTACACAGTCGTATGTACATGCAAACACACACATGAAAACAGCTCTTGAGTAGAACAAGGAAAAGGCTGTGACACTTTTAATATGTCAAAGCTCCTGAACCAATGCTCTTGCAATGCCTGGAGAGCACTGAGATCACACCCCACCCACCACCTTTGCAAACAGAGCAGCTTCTTGGCTCTGGCACCTCATTGCAAAACATTCCCAGTCCACAAACTTATTTCAAAATAACTATAATGGATTTGTCAAAGCATGGCATTTGATGGCAGAGAAAACGGTATTGGGTCATACAGCTTCACCACAATCTTACACAACTTTTTTTGTATAGCTTCCTCTGCCTCAAAGAATGCTGAAGGGGGTTTTACCCCACTTATTAACCCAGTTTTCCCACTACCATTACAAACTGCTTGTTTCTTCTGGGGATTTTCTGAAAGACTTCATGAAAAACTTCATATTGCTTTCTAATTGCAAGACAGGACATGATAAAATGTGTTGGGCAGCAGTTTGGGGAGCGGGACCTGGGAAGCCCCAGCCCAGAAGGAAGTGCACCTGCCCAGCTGGAGGCTCAGTGCCTGCAATAATTTTGCACTTCAGGCAGCAATTTGTTTCCCATACCCATTATGATCCTTAAGAACACTGCACATAAGTAATTTACAACAGCCTAAACCAATGGCTTGTACCCCTAACACATGGCAGCCTTTAAAGCACTGCCTGCATCCCAAGAGCTCCTGAGCTCCCAAAATGCTTATGCCACACATATAAACCAAGTGCAAGGAGAAAGATAATGAAATAAATTAATAAAAACTCACTTTCATCATTCCCACCACACAGTATGCCATGCTCCCACACCTGGCCTTTCTCCATCATCACTGGGTGTTACTGCCAGCCCTAAGAATCTACTTTATATAAAGACAAGAAGCTTTGTTCTTTGTAGTCAATTTGTGCTCGTGTGGCTTCTTTTCCTCTTTGAGCTTTGTTAGTTTTATATGCATTTGCTAGTGTTTTCAGTGCAAAAATGCTGCATTACTTTATCATTATATAGTCTTTTCCCCACTGCTCAAGAGATAAATTATTTGAAAAATGGAAGATTCCCAAACCAATTCTTCAGCATGTGCCCATGGCAATCACAGAGCACTGTATGTAACAATGGAGGAAAGCAGCAGCAGAGGGCATGGTCTGGGCACTTGCATTAGTTGTTTTCAGCCCTTCTGTACCCCCAGTTCACAAGGCAAGGAACTTTGAGGTAACATGAAGGTCTGTGCTAAAAAGTATATGTGCAATGCAAGCACAAACCCACAGAAACTCCACAATAAGTCCAAAACAATTAAACAGGGCGTGAGAGTAGAGCTGCCGTATGGAAGTCAAGTAGTATGCTAAGGAACAACGTATTCTTTCCTTTCCACTTGGTTTGAAACAAAAGATACTCTGTAGAACTTCAAAAACTCATTATTTCATATAATAATAATTTCAAATCACAATTTCACATCATAATTTCAAATCCTAAAATCAATAATTCAGAAGAACCATATATCCTAACATAGCACAATACGCCTGTTTGTTCTCAGAATCTTTTGTTAAAAAAAAAAATCAAAGAACACCAAAACAAAAAGCTAAAAAACAAAACCCTGGCAGAAATCAGGAAAGTTTTTCAGTTTAACAAAAGATGCTCCAGCATCAGACACATCTGAAGACTGAATGCATATCACAGTTTGACCAGGTTCCATTCCCAAGATGAAACAGAAGTTCCCCATCCCAAATATTTCGGATAGGATGTTCCTTCCAAGAAATTAAGAGAAAGCAAAGTAAATGTGAAAGAGGAAAGCATTAAAATGTTGTCTAGCAAAAGGCATCAGCAGGCTGGTTTCCTTTAGGCTAAACAAAGAAAACTTTCCTGACCTAAGAAAGGCAGCAGCCTGAAAGACAAATGCAGATAACCTGAAGCAGCAAATGCTGTGTAGCAGTTTCTAACTGTGACCTATGGCAGTATGGAATAGGCATCTTTAATTTATCCAGATGAAACTGTACATTTTCTGCCATAGAGAAAGAGAAAGCAGAAAACAGATCACCATAGAAACTGAGCTACTACAGACAGCAGAACCTTCCATGACATAACCCTACAGATACTAAAGCCATCCTACGAGCACTAGGCTGCAGCTTCTCATCTCCAGCACCAGTGCCTAGCCTTAAATCCCTGCCAAAGAAAACACCTGGTGAAAGGAATGGGTAGGAGGAAAGAGAGAAATGTTCCTAATTATAAGAACTGAATCATTTCACAACATTCTCACCTCATTAACTTTTGCAGAACGGTTTGCAAAATCAGATTTCATGCTTTTATATAATTAGTTGATACTAAAATTCCATTGCTGCCTAGCCTTTATTTGGATCCAACCCTATAGAAGAAAACAAAGCAATAACACTGGTGGAAAAGGACCAAGGGCCTCTCTTGGGAAGTACCTTACTCTGGTATCTGCTATTCATCCCTCTTTATTTACTAGCATATAAAAGAGCTTATGACAACATCAGAATAAGGCTAATATAAGATAAACTTCTAGAGATGCTGATTTACAAATCAGTCTTATAAAAAGGGAAGGAAATTCTAGTTTTTAAATGACTATGCTGTCTAAAATTCTAGCACTGAAATAACAAAATAAATTACAGCAAGAATCAAATTAACTTTAGTTTAATAATCCTGATTATGATCTGTGAATACATGACTCTTTGTGGTAGTTCAAGACAAATTTTGAACCACCAAAATACAACTTCTGATCAGGGAGATACAAGTATGACTCACTCAAAGCAAGGCCACAAAATAAAATTTTAGATAAATATTGCTACCCTTCATGTCAGCCTAAGCTCACCACTAGTGTCACTTGCACTTTATATTTCAGTACTGATTTGGCTCAAATAAATGAGCTTTGCTATCCTTCAAACACCGAACAAAACCCAAAGAGAAACAACAGGCCATTTTTTAAATTGTAAATTACAGTCTGAGCTGCAGACTTGTGTTCCAAGAGACTTTTTTTCTTCTTACCTGCCCAGCACATACTGAATACCTACTACACTGGTTAGGACTTTATATTAGATCAAAAGGAATCCTGGGATCTGCCTCAAATAATGCTTATCTATATTGCAATGAAGCTCTGTTTATTTATCTGGAAATGTAATATTGTTGTCGTTCCTCTGTGGGTATGATTCTGGCTCAACACTGATGACTCCCTCTCCTCACTGGAGGGGTAGGGCTGGGAGAGGGAAGGGGAAGGACACACAGCACATCCTCCCACCTACAGCAAAGGACACCTCCAGCCCAGCCTGTGCAGGAGCACTGCTTAACTGAGGCTGGCCAGAAAGTCAGAATGAAAACAGAAGAGATACCAAGGGGATCTCCTGGAATTCAGAACAAAAATAAATAATTAAATGCATAATGACAAGACTATTTCAGATCTCAGTTTCCTGCTTAGACTCTCTTCCAGCCTCAGCAGACCAACATAGAAAAAATAGCATCTCCAAAATGCCCTGAAAGTGTGGAGTGCCATACTTTGTACTTCGTTCAAGGAAGGACAAGCGGGGCAATAGCTTTTAGACATCTATAGAGCAACTCTGGAAGAGTTCACAGCAGAAAACAAACACAGAAATTTATACATCTTACTGGTGGGTCAGAAGGTTGGCTGGATTACTAGAATTTTACATAATAAGAAAATATAATAGAAAATCACAGTATTCTGTCATACCTCGTGACTTCTTCTCAGATCACATGAAGAAATCAGCAGACTACAACAATTATCTATCAAATGAGACCATATGACTCACAAAGCCTCTCATCTGAGATATTAACCTCTTGAAGCACTAATTGACACTGCTGACAAAACGGAATTAGCAATGCAAGCAGCTCAGCAGTCTCGTCAGCAGGCAAATAGTTTTCTACTTCTATTGCACAATCACAAACACAGGAAAAGGAGATACAGCTATCTTCCCAGCTCAACAGCTCTTTGGCTAAGAGCTGAAAGAGTTCATTAAATGAGCTGCATCCTAGAAGGAAAAAGGTAACTTCAATGGAGAGAAAGCCATCCCAAGTTTCTCAGCACGATCTACCCATACAAGTGAACTGGTATGATTTTCACTCCAGCATCTCTTTTTTTGTTTACAGACAGCCTCAAAAACCACAGTCTTTCACATGTTAACCATGAAAAGAATTATGAGACAGTGCCCCTCTCTCAAGAATGACCTCGGGTATGGGTAGGAATAAAGCTGCTCATTTATGTCTGGATCAAAGAGACACCGTCAATTCTGGCAGCACTAGCTGAAGGAGCCTGTGGAACAGCAACAGCTGGTAAAAGTCAAAGCCAAATTTCACCAATATTATTCAATGTGAACTTGTTGCTGACTGAACATGGCCACCTGGAGAGAGCAGGCTGCATTGTCAGGCTGGAAAAAGAAGCTACTAAGGCATAGCAACAAAACAGAGGACAAAGTCACCAAAACTCACACTGCAGAAGCGTTGAACTGATCTTTGCAAAATGCAAAATTATTACAAAAGGATTTCTGAGCTGTGGGATTTACTTGACTGGGGTTGCTCTGAAAACAAAATTTGATGCTATTAGAATAATTTCCTTCCAGCTTTCTATCTTCCCCTATGCTTGGTTCACAGTGCCACCCCCAAAGATAATAACACTGACCCTAGAAATACATGAAACAGCAAAGTTTAGCTTTTATAGGCTCTACAGAAGCAGATCAACAGCCAGCTGAGTAACAGGCAAACACAAGTCTTAACTTGACCAGTCTGGATCTCCCACAAAGAGATCACAATCACTCACACAGGAGGCAGGAGGAGGTCCTGTTTCTTCCACTGCTGAAACCACTAAAATTTGTGCCACCCATTCTGTGCTCAGTGGGCAGTCCCAAGGACACACTGCACTCCTGTTATCAGAGTGCTGCTGCTGCCTGCACTAGTAAAAGGCAGGACTTTATTCTTCTCTCATAAAAATGCCAAGTAACCAGGGAGGATTGGAAAGTAGAGCATCTCCATGACACGTGGGCTGCTGCAGAGCCTCTGACCAACTCATCTTAATTCTTCTTAGGGCCAGAGGGAAACCGAATCACTAATTTTGAAAAAGAAAAAAAATCCAAACAGAAATTACAGCTTTTTTTAAAGGCAGTAGCACTCTTTGGGCATGGAGTGTATTTTCTGCCTTGTTGCTCAGCAACAGCCATTTATAAACATCTTGTGGAGTTTAAGGCCTGACATTTAGAAATAATGAAATCAAAAAGAAATTCATATCATGATATACAGTAGGAGAAATATAAGTGACAATTCGTATGAATGTTTTTTCTGAATAACAATCCCACAAATTTAGTTGACCTCACAGGAAGATCAAAAGCCCTGTGCTATTCTGTCTCATGGGAATTCCCAGACCAGCCACAAGCAGAGCTCCCAAGAAGTATCCAGGGGACAGCAGTGACCCAGGCTCTGAGCTACCCCCTAGGATATCACCACTATGGGTTTGCATGTCACTGATTTGGGTCAGCAAACCTGGCTCACAGTTATGCAGGTAAGGCACTGCATCCTTCACCATGCACAAGGAAACTCCTTGATTCACAGCTCAATGAGAAAAAGTCCATTGTACTTGAGTACTTCACCTACCCTATAAATATCCACTACATTTCAATCATAAGGATATAAAAGCTTTCCCCCACACCCCCACACCCCCCTTTCCTTTTAATCATTTTTACAAGGTATTGCTTGCATCTAGGGCCTGGGGGCTTGCAGCAACAAAAGCAACTTGTATGCTGTTTGTGAAACATGCCTTGATTGTACAAGGTACAACCAAAAACTATCAGCATGCCTCACAGATTCACTGCAGCAAGATTTGTATCCACTGGAAAAACATCCATTGACTTACATTTAGCTGAAACTTTACCTTACTTCAAAGGGACACAAAAAAATCCCAAACACAGGGTACCTGTATACATTGAAATTCAGAGAAAATTACCACCTAGTTAATCTATACCTCAGGCCTGACATCAAGGCCAAAAACCACAGTTTTACTTTAAACTAAAATCTATCAAAAAACACTTAACATTCCAAGGCCATAACTGGTACAATTGTCCTACAAAACATTTTTAAGGAGTTAAAACACATGAAATGTTTAAAATTTGTGCATTTTCTACATCTTTAAAAACACATTTCTACATTTTATGTGGATTGTACTTGCCTTTCTCTTCAAAATGTTGTACAGAGGGAGACAGATGTGGTTTGTAATCAGCTGTTATTAACCCAGACAATACTTCAGCTATCAAAAAGCTGCCCATTCACCCCCCTAAGCTGCTGCATGTGGGAACAGCTCTTGTTAGCTCCTGTTGTACTCCACAGACCCCCTTTCACAGGCTCTCCTCCACCCTCCCCAAGCAGCCAGCCATCCTCACTGCTGGCCAGGGCTACATCCTGCACTCTAACTCACTGGCCATGTGCTGTGAAACCCACTGGGCACCCACGGGAAGCCACATGCAACACTGCTTGGGCACATCCTGGATTTGCCTACATGGTGCTGCTGGGAGAGCTTAATCAAGGCTCCATGATCAGTCACAGAAAAAAGAGACACGTTTCACAGAGTGGCCTGGCCAGTCTGTTCAAAGAGAAGCACAGCTTCATCCTCCCTCATGTCCCTGCCACTACCACGAGCCCCTGTGGGGTGGCACAGAGTGATGCTCCTGCACCTCTGGCCTGAGGCTCCCCAGCTGCCCACAGGATGCCCTCATTCTCCACCATTCATCAGCAAACCTGCAGTGCAATAGCTCACCACAAACCCTCAGTGAAACAGCAGAACTGCTATCTTATTCCATGCAGTATGCTATTCTCGTTTCATTCAGTGTGCTTCTCCAAAGGAAAAAGTTCATTTAAAATAAACCAGGCTTAAAAATACATATTCACAGAAACAGCAATGCTGAAGAAAATGTTGTGTTTGAAAGAGTTTTGATTTCTAGACCTGTCAAAGGAATGAATGGGACTCTGAAGAATCATCAGAAATAACAGCAGTAACAGTGAGATCAAACCCACCAATGTTCTGGACACTGCTTGAGACACAAAACAGCTGAATAACCACAACAGGATCTGCAAAAACATTGAGCAGAAGTGGGACGCCTACCTCAGATTGAGAGACAGGAAAATATTCTGACTCACATAAAATTTCATTTGGGGTCATACCCACACAGAGAAGTAAATGCTGTATTGCATTTCGATCCATACCACCAGAATGAAGGCCAACAAGGAATTATATGCTAGTGATTTCAAAAAGAAATTAATTATAAGTCTGCCTTAAAACTCACAATCCATCCAACCTGAAAAACATGTTACAAGAATTGTACAAGAGTGGCCACAAGAAATTTAAGGGCAAATGAAACAACTGCAGTCACCCTGAATATTCAGCTAATGAGACATGTTGTACTGAAGAAACCGCATTAGGAAAAGGATGCATGGTTTCATGTTTATGTTCTTACAGTGAATGCTGCTCCAATTTAAAAACTTTAAAACAGCCTACAACTAAGAACACAAAAAAAATATTCAACACAATTAACTGCATGGGTGTCTAAATTCAAGTTTCAAGAGCACAAACACTGTAAGGGCAAATAAAACAAGTGCCTGCAGGATTTTAACATCAAGATGATGCAAGCTACAATATAGACTTGACAGCATAAATGAAGAAACAGACATAACTTCCAGACCCCTGTTACAAATTCAGTCCAGACCCTCACATTTCTTCTGTATTTCTATGCTGATGTCACACAATGAAATCCTGATTTTATTTTGTCAAGATTGCTACAATTATTTTTCCCCAAAGTTTCTAGAAAGCTCCTAGAGAGAAGAGAGAATCCCTGAATCACTCCTCACAGCCAGCAGCACTTTTGCTGTGGGTGGGAAGGGGCTGCCAGGGCTGGTGCTCCTGCCTCACACAGCAGGAGGAAGGCTTCACTCTGAGTCTGCCTCAGCACAGAGCCATCTGCAGCGCTGCCATGAGATTATCTGGTGTACCCAGTACTTGCTTATGCAGGATGGACAAATAAAGGGCTGTATTGACCAGACAGAGGCACTGCACCGTGCCATGCCACAGCACTGGAGCTTGGAACAAGAAGTTACTGAGAGAGAAGCAATGGAGCCATAACTGCTCACCTAGCTCAGAGAAGCAAAATAAGGCTACATTTTCTGCTATCTGTAAAACATCTGGACATGGACAATTGCTGACTTGACTGTGAAACTTTAATTTAAAAGTTAAAAATTAAAGGCAATATATTCAAGAGTAGATAAAGCCATACTTTTCTGAGAGTCCCGTAAAGCTGAGCTCAAGTCCAAAAGCACCATCTTGTTTTTACTGAATCCTAGCCCTCCCAAAAAGCCACACTTAAAACACCAAACTGAGGTTTTAAAAAGCAAAGATTAACTGAGTATTTTTTGTTAGGCCAACACAGAAGCCCCAGCTGAGATGCAGTTGCATTGTTAAAACAGAGCTTGTACTGACTTAGCTGGAGTTGTTCCAGGAGAACTAAGCTGTAGTCAGCTAACCCAGAGCACAGCTGCCACCATGACTGCAGACACCTTTCTGCTCTACTACAACAGCAAACTCACACCAGTGAAGCACATCTAATGAAGCCATATTTAGTTCCACCAGTTTTTCATGGGAAATTAACAGTAATTTACAGCAAGTCACCACACAAAGAAACCGGAGTGACCTGATCTGAATGACCTGGCAAGCTCAAACTCAAACCCAGCGAGCAGAGCTGCCCCTCCGCCACAGGAGCTGAGGGAAGCTGTGAAAGCAGAACTGGGGTTAGCGGCCACAGAGCTGCTCTCAGAAACGCCCCAGCAAGAGCAGCAGTCATTTCTTGCCCTGGCCTGCCAGCCCCTCTCAAGAGGGGCACAAGGAGGCGAGGGGCTGCGGGCACACAGCAGCCACAGCACCAGTGCCCACTCCCCACAGGCTGTGGAAACACCTCTGTGCTGCAGAGAGGGGCAAAACCATACCCTGTTACACTCGCTGAAGCACACTTTCAAGCACATCAAATTTAGCCTTAGAGAAACCATTCCACTACTTCTCTCTACGAGCTTTCTCTCTTTGATTGTTTGCAAAAAGTTTAAGTCAGCTTTACATTTGATATGTGAGACTGTCACAAGGAAGAAGTGCACTCGGATGTGATTCTAACAACTTCTGCAATTGCTTCTCCTTAGCAAGATTTTTTCTAAGTGAGATGATCTAAGCAATAAATTTAATGTCTGGCATGTTTGAAATAGTTATGTATGTATCTCCAAGACCTAAGTCCAAACTCAGCTTAAATCCTTATTAATAAATTCTTATACTGTAATACTGATACTAGTAAGCACTTATATGTTTAGCTATACAGACCTATGCCTATGCTAAAACCCAGAAAACAACTGAACATATTCTACTTACTTTAACATACATACAGTCTAAAACTTCTACTTCCATCCTATATCTCCTGCAACAGAAATTTTCAGCACTTTCAGAGGCAGCTGGTGTTTCCTTCCCAGGCAAAACAGGCTTAATCTCCACAGAACATATTTCCATCTCTCTTGTGTTGGTGTATGCTAACTCATGAGGCAACTTGGGAATCTCTCTCTCTGGTTTCCTCAGCAAAACAACTGAGGTCATCTGCTTTAAAGATACTTATGAATAGCCCATGGAGTCTGCAGAGAGTAACGTGTGACAAGCCATGTTGGGGCAATGAATTCCCCCATTGTTAGACTGCCTCACAGTATTTTCAGGTTATTTCTCCAGATCTACAAAGCTCAAAAGTGTCCTCCTGTAAACAACAAAGCAGTTGTAAAATTCTCTTGTCTTGTGATAATCAAATGGAAGAACACAAGGACACCATTGGTAATTGGAGCAAGAGTTGATGATTTTTCGTATCCATGGGTATGTACATCATTCAAATGAGAAGTCTCTGTTTTTCCATATTTAGGACTGTCAAACTAGAAACATGCAGTTTACATCTACCCATACAGCAACCTTGGAAAACAACATGACAAATTACATGCCATACCTACCCTGTGGTAGCTGCTATAAACATAGGAGAGCTCCTCAAAGCAGCGCTGCTCCAGCCTTTACATTTGATCTTAAAGCAAGGGATCTCACCACAGAGTAAGCAGTGTCGAAGTCTGCTCCCAACCCTGCCCACTGCCTCCTAAGAGCCAAGTAAACTCAACAAGCCACATCTGCTAATTGCCAGGGGCAGTCTGCATTACCGTAACAGCCTCACCTACCTACAGCCACACCTGAAGCAGGGTTAAAAGGCAAAAATGGAAACCTGATGAGCAGTAAGATAAATGCAACAGCTTTCAAGATGTTCAAAAAGCAGCCATGACTTTCACCAAACAGCATGGAGCTGACAGACACAAAACCACAGCTGCATTCCTGACTGACTCTCCTCCTGTTTAGTCCTTATATTGCTCCCTCAAACCGTTCATAACCATGGTGATTTCTCATTCATGCTTGTTTTTTAGTATGTATTTTATGTTTGTACCTTCTTTTCCCTCAACATGTTAAGAAGCTTCACCCCAGCCTTGAGTATCTCCATAGCATTATTATCCAGGGGAGGCTCTTGCTATTGTTCCTGGCTAACAGGCCAAAGAAATTAAATCCACGCCACTAAGGAGAACAGAAGGTGTAAAACACAAGATCTCTGATTCTGTAAGTAATCCATTTGCACTGTCTTCAAAATTTACATTGAAATTTGCAGATACACTAAAAGTTGGGTCAATATATGCAATCCACAGACATTCAGCCAGAGTGAAGTCTTTAAACTTCATTAGCAGTGCCTAATGTTTTCTGTGCTTACCTTCCAGCTCCTTAATATCCACAATTCAGCAAGGAAGGCACTCTCTAATGTAACCACACTAACTACTTTGCCTCTTTAAAAAATAAAAACAACAAAAAAACCCCACACAAACTCTTTTAACAGCACTGATTTCTTCTTTATATTTTATTAGTATATAAACAGACTGTCACATAGAAACAAACTACTAAATACTGCAATTAGCTGCAAGCAGCAAGCAAAGCAGCTGCACTGTGGCAGAAAATGCCCACATTTTGACCTGGATGACCAGGAAGATCCCAGAATGACCGAGACCATCAGGTCAGTAACTCTGTGGTTTTCATTCTGTGCAGTGCTGGGCAGCCCAGGTTCACCACCCCACACAGTGTTTCACATTGGCTGCTGCCTGGAGCAAACTGCTGGCATGGACTGTGCTAAAAAATGAGTGGCACCATGAGATGGCAGAGTCCTGAAAGTGGAAGCTTCTGCTGAAAATACACTTTGGTTATTAAACATTAAAACTGAGCTTTAAGTAGACAGGTCCTAACTTATTGCAACTCTGCATACACTGAGCTTTCCTCAGAGAACTTGACAAGAGACATCTCTAGGATGTTTTAGTTTATTTTCCTGCACAAATCATTCCTAACAGCTATAGGACAGCAAGGTTATTTCCCTGCCGTAAGAAAAATAAAGGGTTTGATCTTTCAGATTTACATGCTCGATTTCAAAGCATAAAATTAAGCAATGTGCGATTACTCACACAGGATAAAGAGAAATCTTTGCAGTACCAGGCTTATGCAAACCCAGGGTTAAGCAAAGCCAAGGAACACTGGGAACAAGGAGGAAATGATGCAGTCCAAGGCAAAGGGTGGCACTGGCACAGGCATGTAGCACTGCTCCCTTCCAGGAGTCACCAAAAGCCTTGCCACTGGTGTTGGCAAACAAGGCCTTAGCAACCCAATCATACAACTCTGCATTGTGGATCCAGCTTCCAAGTAATGCCAGCAAAAGGGAAAGTACGAAGAGCCAGTGAATTCAAAACAGTTTGAATTTTCTCTGTCTCCCGTGACTTTTAGATAACAGGTTTAATTTCATGCCTAAGACATTTAACCTTACTTAAAAGTTTAGATACCAATCTGAACCAGCCAAACTCAAACATCATCATCCCTGTTCTAGAGTATCTTTGAGTGGGGTTATGGTATCTGGAAATTAGCATAAGGACACAGTTTGATGAAAAAGTCATCATCACAGACATGATGCAAATTTCCAAGAACTGTGGGTTTATTTCTGACCATAACACCAAATTTTTCTGCAGCAACAACCACCTATTATTAAGGATGGATAGGAAGTTCTTCCTTGCTATTTCAGCAGCAGAGAAGACAAGCAAAAGGTACATTCTGCTGCTTCATCTCATTTGAGTAGCTTGCTAATGAAGCATCAGGAACAATAGCCTTGCCCAAACGCTGCTCCTTGGCCCTGGGCCCAACTCTTCAAATACTCACTATCAGAGTCAAGCATGATACACCGAGTAGTAAACACTGCTCCACTACAGTGAGCACAAAATTAGATCAGACATCACCTCTGCACCTTCCAGCACGCAAAAGAAAACCCAGCCAAGCAAAGGAGTTCAGACTCTGCTCATCCCTAACTGCATACATGCAGCAAGGTAAGGTGACTTTAATAAGAGGCATAAAATAAACCCCTGGCTCACTTTTATCAGAGGAGCTCTTGCTGTTTGACAGTGCAAAGCAAAATTGGGTCCATCATCTCCCCTCTAGCCAAGATGCCTTTCAAACCAGCAACATCTGTACATGTGCTCATATATACATGCAGCTGTCAAAGACCCCAGTAATACAAACAAACCCTCAGTAATTAAATATTCGCTTTGTGTATTCTTTGTGCTGTCAAGGAATGAAACCCAAATCAATGAATGTGTATAAATTACTGTATGAATATAACAAATAATTATACATTAATGTGTATAAATATCTAAAGGAGGGGTGCCAAGAGGATGGACCAGGCTCTTCTCAGTGGTGCTGAGCAATACCACAAGAGCCAACAGAAAGAAACTGATGCTCAGAAGTTCCACCCTAATATGAGGAAGAATTTCTTTACTGGGCAGTGACTGAGCACTGGACCAGGCTGCCCAGAGAGTGTGGAGTCTCCCTCACTTCAGATATTCAGAACCACTTGGACACAACCCAGTGCCTCGTGCTCTGGGATGGCCCTGCTTAAGCAGGGAGGTTGGCCCAGGTGACCACTGTGGTCCCTTCCCACCTGACCCATTCTGCCAGTCTGTGGATGTTCCTGCAGGCCACCCCACGCTCCTCCAGGGCTGCTGCACAGGAGAACCCAGGCACAGACCCAGAGCAAGCCTGCCAGCTGCACACTGCCTTCCCTCGCAGCAGAAACCACCACTGGTTAACCTGCTGCTTCTGGCTTTTTAAAATTCCTACTAAAAATAGACTGTGCAGAAACAGTGAAGCCATGTGATACTGGACATTTGTGTGACTTCCTCCAATTCAGCTGGCTCAATGAGCACATTTCAATTACAAAAATGCTTTCTTTAGCTCAATACAGATTAGGCAATCAGTCTCATAACGACAAAATACTTTGTTATTAGAACACATGGGGAGAATTAAATTCTCAAAGGCCCCACAAGGAAACCCTAAGAGTTGGGCACATCTGTCTATCCCTTACAACTCAACCTGGAGCTCCCTGGCTCAACCAATGATAATCATGGTGGTCATTACACACATTTTCTGACATAGCAGGAGCCTGGCAGCACTTTATCTGATCATTTATGTAGCTGAAAAAGAAGAGTAATCCATTACTTAACCCATCTGGCACATGCTACAAAATGCCTGCAGTAGAAACAGACTGCAAATAACCAATGGCAGCTCCATGTACAGATGTTACTATTCTGCAAGCAGTGCTGGTGACAGTTTGGGGGAGAATCCCACATAATCCACTAATATTACCAGGTTTTAACATGTTACTCAAAGAACTCAAGAAATAAGACCAATTATTATAAACGGGACCTTCATAGTTCTTTACAGGTAACAAAGAACTCACACAATTTTCAAGATTAGGTCTACAGGAAAAAAAAAAAAGAAAAAGAAGAGCATTCAAAAATATAAAGCTATTATCACCCCTTCCCAAAAGTAGCTCTAAACAATGCTACACTTTCAGTGTTCCATTAGGACTGCAGAATGCACCCTCCCAGAAGCTATTTGTGGGCTGTAAGAAGCTTTTATGAACAGCCTGGTATCTCTTCAACCCCACCAGGGTTCCATCATTTCCTCCTCCAGACACGCTCAGCATCCAGGGAAGCAGCTCTGGTGCAGAGTGGGCTCCAATTCAGACCATGGCTTGCCTTGCTTCCCAAGGCTCACAGTTTATTTCACCAACAGACTGCTGACAGGTCACAAAACTGCTGTTGGAAAGCAAAGAGCTTTCTCAGTTTCTGCAGCTGCTGTGGCTGACATCTGACTACAGGGAACAGGTTCTTTTACAAAAACATAACAAAATGTCAAGGTTAGGTTAAACCAAGAATTGTTGGACTGTTGGGTAATTGCATCCACCTTTAGTTTAAAGGCAATAGGAATAAAATGGGTGCACACCACTGTGATCTGTCACTGGCAGAGCTGCCATCATGTTTATTCCAGCAGGTCCCCCAAGCAGAGAAGCAGCTGAAATATTCCCTGTTCCGCTGCTGCGTTAGGTTTTAAGAGGCAGGGTACAGTTATAAAGTATCCTGTGAAGGCTCACTGCCATGCCCAGGTGCAATTCCCTTACAGTCCAGGTTCGGTTCTGCAAGAGCCTCTCTGCTCTGAACTGTGCAGCTCAAGGCAGAGCAGGAGGCCCAAGCTGTGCCTGAACAAGTCCCATCTCTGCTCTGATGGGCACCAGTGCTCTGCAAGGACCAAGCAGTGACCTACTGAGACATGTGCTCACTGTTTAAAGCCTACAGAACACTTAGATCACAGCTGCAAATTGTGGAACATGAAAAAATGTTCCTAAGGATACGCTCTAATGTTTGATCTTTGTATACTTGCAAGCCTAATCAACAGGAAAGGAGATTTAATCTGTCAAACAGATAGCAGCTAACAAGCTCTAAGTGATGTCAAGGTGTTTGAAAGACAAAGTATTTGTTGGTAGAATTGCCTTGTTAGGGCAATTCTTGACATGCTTCAGTGATCTCAGGCCCGCAGCGAAGTTAGCAAAGCTCGGGAAGAAGGATGTCCACTGACAGTGCACCCACAGAATGCAGAATTCAGGGGCCACAAGGACATGTGACAGAACTCCCAGACAAGGAAGAAACCAATAAAGCCAACTCAAGCAACTGTGCTGAATCAGTTGTGGCTGGGTAGAAGGTAATTCCAACAGGGGCAGATCCTGACCACTGACACACTGCCACCAACCAAGAAATCACCAACCCAAAAGAAGAGAAAGACTGAGCATTCAACACTTAGCATGAGAAGCAAGATAATCATTAACCAACACAAGACAGAATACTAATTAATAAGGGAACTAGGTAACTTAATGCCTTTGTTTGCTAAACTGTGTAACTACTGAGAAGTTTGGGCAGTTGTGGTGCTGGCTTGATGCATTTGCCACTCAGCATCCCTTTCTGTGCAGAAATGTAAACTGTATTTGACTTACTTAAAGTCAAATGTCTCAACTCTGACTGTGGATTGCCTCTTGCACACTGGGTGAAAAAAATCTACATAAAACAACAGTCTGCACAGCAATATGCAGGACAATACAATTAAAGCAGCTTTTTTTAAATCCCAAGAAAAGCCCACTAACAGGCACAGAGATTTTGAAATAGTGACATTTTCCCTCTTACTCTCAGGTTGTTTTTTGCTGTATTTCCCTCCCCATGTAGCACTAAGGTACCCAAGCAGAGCCATTACTTGGTCAGAATCTGCCATTTGCCATTTTTTCTTGCAAGGACCCAGCACAGCCAGAGGAGACCAAGCACTGTAACACCCCTGGCTTCAGCCCCAGAGCAGCTGCTGCAGACAGCCATGGGAAACCAAGCAAGGGCCACTTGCAATGCTGGGGACAGCACAAGCAGCTTTTGTTCTATGCAGTTTCCTCTGACACTTCCCTAACTCCATTTATTGCTCATAAACCCTCAGACTGAACAATTTAAAGGTCAGCTACGGAGATCAGCTTGCCCAGGCCATGCTCTCCAGTGAAAACTGTTTACTGATTCCTCTGTGTTCAAAGGAACATTTTCACTCACTAGAACTGAAATTGGATTAGGCCCTATGTTAGGACCAAGCTGGATGGAGCTAGCTCCCACCCATCTCAAAGATAATGGAAAGGGAGGAGCACACTGGTAGCAGGAAGAATGAAAATAAATGAATGTCTGACTAAATGGATAAGTAAATAAATCAGTGCACTGTACACAGCCATACAAAAGGGAATCAGAAATCCCAAGAGAGCAAAGCAGCATGCTGTAAGAAAGCACAGCACGAAAGAGAAACTACTCAAACCCAGGGAAAAATAGATGTAAATGGAGAACAAAAATGTCACCTTTTCACTCTGATTTTAAAAGAGGCAGCATAACACAGTGTCTGATCTGTTTTGTTGATTTTTGTGTACAGAGCACGTGTTAGGGCTTGGTTCCATGCCCCTGAAACTCACGAAGGTGACTTGTAACACAAAACATGGCAGTTTCAACAGAGTAGTCAGATGAGTTCCAATTCTAGGCACAGCATTCTCCCTTGTTCTTAATTTCCATAGAAATCAAATTACACTTAACAAAAGCCAGTACATGGCCTAGATTGTCTCTACCAATTTTTATGGGTCAGCTGAAGTAGGTATGTATCTGTTGTTGGTCAATAGTTACTGACATGCTGAGATGGATCAGCAACATCCAGGCATTGCTCAGTGGGGCCACAATGACCCAGCAACCACACCAGGACTCTGCTAAGTTTGTCTGCAAAGTCAAAGAATCAAAACGTTCAGAAATGAACTTAGAGCAAGACCACCAACCTGCTAGAGATATACATCCAACAGGACAAGGCTCAAAATAGTAATGTTTTTAGTAAGAATGCCTGAGATGTAACTCCTGGAACAGGTTTAAGCTGCTTCACCCCAAGATTAAAGCTAATGCCCCCAAGCAGAGTCCGAATTTGCAGTGTCACTGGGCACAGGAATACAGAGCCTTGCATAGTTTGGGCCCACTGCTCACAGTTAGTTTGTGAGTGCACTTGAGCCAGTCCTTTAACTTAAATCAAGATTTTTAGATTAACTACAACCACGTCCAACTCCAAGGCTGGCTATACACCCATCAGATTCAGGAACACATCTGGATGAATCACAGCAATAGGGCTTTCACAGGCGTGGCATGACTTCTTCAAAAAATCTGTATTGCTGGTTTCCAACAAAAACATAATTTAGCTTGGAGAGAGTTCCTTTCAGCTATTTCAATACATTGGGATAGTGGGTGCTACTTTTATGTTGGTATGCAAAGAACCAAATTTGAAGGGATAATGTGCTAGCAAAGCTGGACACACTGTAAGATACAGCACAGAGGCCCCACTACCACCACCCCCAGCTGGAAATAAGTCTGTTCTGTCATTCTCAGACTGCATCTGAAGAAATGCTGACAACTTCTTTGCAACAATGCTCATCCAGTCATTAGCATAAGTTTACTAACCATTGTTGCAAATTGTTCACACCAACACAGCCACGGGAACAACACAGGCAAGCTGGGATGGGGGCATCCAGTGGGAGAGGGTAAGAAAGCTGCCTTTGCTCCAGGGCGCTCATGCACACACAGAGCAGCAAGGATGTGCTGAAAATTCATCCCTGACCCTGCTTACCAGCAAAATATCTATGCCAACACCTTGTGATAAGAGCTAACACTACACTGGAAGCTCTGGTACTTTTAAGCAGCTGCCCTGAATGACGATTTTTGCTTACCAGTTTAAAAAGATGTAAAACTCATTCTTTCTGTGCTTACATATGTCTCTAAAGAGGACAAGAACAGCCTGTGGTGTGAGTGAAGCACAGACACCATCTCACTGGCCTTCATCACCCAGCGAGTCCCTACTGCAGGATCATCCCTGCATTGTCTGACTTCGTGTTTGCTCTTTTTTTTTGCTTTGACCTTAAATCCATTATTCATGTTACCTAATCAAGGATGAGATACTGAATGCTGTTTAAGCAGCATGCTGCCATTACTTGAGGGAAAGAGCCAGCAGAGAGGGAAGACAGCAGAGTCTCTCTTGAGCGCCCAGCAGGTTTCCCACCCTGGCCTGCCCAACTCTGAGGCAAGCCCTCCTCAGGAATTGCAAGGGCCTTGAGCTTTCCACTGTAACACAGCTCCAAGACAACAGCACACACACATTTTTGGAGCAGCTTCTGACCAAAGGATTCAGCTACTGAGTGAAGAGAATTCAAGGACAGATGAAGTTTGAAATTAAAAAGAAGAGAAAAAACAAAAAGCAAATATTCTGATCCACACTTTATGAAACTTTTTAATTCCATAAGATGAATATCAACAGAAAGAGAGAAATCAAAACCACTACAGTAACTCCTTACACAGAGAAGGTCGGTTGGGTGCCTGGAAACAACTCTGCAGTACCACAGCTCCCTTGACCAGAATGGTAAATTCCATCCCTTTGGGACAGTTCAAAGAGATATTCTTGTATGAAATACAAAACACCAAGGTGTGCCATATCATTCATGTATTTAGTATTCTTTAGGGAGTGCAGGCATGCTCCTCACCTCTCACACAATCTCTCTCACACAAATACACTCAGACACAGGCCAGCAGTCCCTGCTGAGGGTGCTGTCCGGTTTGGTTTGTCCTGATGCACAGTCACTGTCTGTCCCACCGCTCCTGAGTGGGAGCACTCTACAAATAACATGACTTATTCCTGTCAAAAAAAAAAGTCTGTTTCCTTTCCTTCTTCACAGAGTACTAGTCTGGGGATAATTCTGGAGTACTTCACTAAGTGGCTCAAGGATCTAGATAGTGTGGCTTTCCCACCAACACTCTTTGACTTTCAAGGTGCAAGCCCTTTGGAAGCAGTTATTTGGAGTTTGCCATGTTGTAGTGCCCTGCCCAATTCCAGGGACCTCTGCCATCCCTTCTGCCCTTAAAGACCTGTTGTCTGTCATTTTTTTCAGATTTATGCACTAGGTCAAGGCAGAGTAATGAAAACAATGCATTGCTAGGGGTGAAAACAACCATTTCCACATCTCAATTTGCAGGCTTTGCCATCAAGATGCACAGGACAGTAACTGTTTCCAGGCAGAAGCTGATGAGATACTAACACATAAGACTAAAAAAATTAGAGAAATGTCTGATTAAAGAGCATATGAGAGTCACGCTGCGCATCACTGCTGACTGCAGGGCTTCTGAACGACTGCCAGAAGAATATAATCCAAAGGTGCAGTGTCACCAAAAAGCGTAGTTGAGTATCAAAGCGCTAATGTCGTAGAAGCCGTTTCTCCTCAAGGAGCGGGCCGGTGTTCCCGAAGGCGATAACCGAGCTGCCCCACCGCGCTGCTCCCCGGCCGCGGCGCATCCCCGCCGGCGGTGCCGGAGCCGCCGCGGCCGGAGCGCGGA
>VWYI01037231.1:11967-65221 GCA_013399455.1 Anthoscopus minutus | reverse complement strand
GATGCCTCCCACCGGCGGGCGGGACGCGGCCGCCGCTGCCGCTCCCGGAGCCCGGGGGCATCGGTCAGTGGGGCTGCGCGTCCCTCGCTTTGAGCTAGAACCGCTATTCCTCCTCTCCTTCACCATCCTTTTTTTTTTTAAATTTAATTAATTTTATTTTTTTCTCTTCTACACTGAACAAGTTACTCGTTATGTCATCAGGGATGTTTATAATTTTGTCTGGTCCCCAGCCCATGCCCTGCTTGAGGCGTGGAGCAGGCTCCGCACCCCGGGAAGCACCAGGCGCAGGGATCGGTCCGGTCCCTTCCTTTCACGGGCGCCGGTCCTCTCTTAGCGCAGGCGGGAGATGAGCCTCGCCTCACTGGATCTACATCTGTGTGTGCCTGGCTGCCATCCTACCACCCATCCAGTTATTCCCATTGTGCATTTGGCATGTATTTCGCAGGTGCCAAGTTTTCCATTTTGGGTTTGATTTTTTTTTTCTCTCAAATTCTAATGTCATTCTTCAAATTGTTTACAGCCTCCTTCAGCTTGATTGCATCTGTTTCTCAAACCGTTACTGAAAGCACTGAAGGGAGATGGGTCCAAACCAGTTCCTTCAATAATTTTGTCCATTCTGACCAAGACATGGAGGTATACATCCTTGAAAAGTTTAACATCAATGTCAAGTGGGAATGAAAAGCATAGTCCATGTTCCAGCAAGGTCTCAAGATAACACCCAACTCCCCAACTATGATTTGTTAATGAGAGATTTGTACAACTCAGGTTATGGCAAGAGTTCTTTTGACAGCAGAACTGAAGCTATTACTCTCTTTCTCTATCTTCCACCTTAGAAATGCATCCTACTAGTCCAAGTGGTCCAAAATACAAAACAAATTTGAAATAGGTAAGTTTGCCACACTTTCCACCGAACTGCTTGTGACTATTTATCCTCTCTCAGAATTCAATTGTTTAGCTAACAGCTGTGTGTTCAGTGGGTGGTACCTGCACTGCTCCTGAAACTCACCACTACCAAAGAAACGGACAAGCCTGTTTAGAGAAAAACAGAAGCACAAAAGCAATGGGTCAGAAATAACTCATCAGTTTAGTAACAAAGAGAAAACACTATCCTGATTCCCAAAGCAAACACTGCCCAATAAATGCTTAGCTGGATTTCACTGCTGCTATCTAAAGGGAAGGAGATAGAGACACTAGCAAGCACAAATAGAAAATAGCCAAGATGAAGATATGTAGCTCACACAGAGTTGTTTGTATTAAGTGCAGATATATGGCCTTCACAGCTAGGAAATTAGTAATTTCCACATTAGGTTAGTAAATTCAAAATAGAGATTAAAAAACCCACTTGATTCTGCTGGGACAGTTCAAAATAATGTGAACAGAATTTAAAAAATACATTCCTTCCCATGTTCTGCCAGTATGTCCAGACTTAGCAATCATGATTGCTGTTGCTGTCTCACACCAGGAGGCTCACTCCCAGAACATTCTCTCTCACGCAGAATGGGCTCCTGGGAACTGCTGTCCAGGCCAGGGGTGAGGTTTTGGCTAAGCAGTTTGCATAGCTGCTTTTCATCTGTCTGCTTTGGCAAACCAGAGAGATCTGTACTAAAGCTACCAGTCATCTTTCATGTGCAACCCTGAAATTACAAACAATTGAATTTCAGTTTTGTTTTCAGAGAGGACCTGGACCTCCCCTCTATGTGATACTTCATGGAACTCTTTCCTCAGGATACCTATGCTAAACACAGACACTCATTGCAGGAGTTTGCCTGGACTGTGGGTTACTGATCTCAGCCATTCACAGCTGGAGCTCAGGAGCCAAATGTAATTATAAGCCATAGCAAAAAATAGATATCTGAGTCCAAAATATGCCGTGAATTGACACAATTTGCATAAACCAGGATTTCAAATCTGCCATTAAGGACAGGAATTGGGGGCATTGAAAGTTGCCAAGAAACAATCTGTTCGTAACGTACCCAGGACCGACTACTTTAAGATGCATCTCCTGCATCAAATACTTGCTGGCAAGATTTTAAGAGACTTCATCTCTTACCTTGCACAACATCTTTTCAAAAAGATGGCATTGTTTTCAGAGCATAGATCCCAGGGTGTTCCAGATAACAATGTATATGTGATGTAACTGACACAGGCCACATGCAGAATTCTACACTGAATTTTTATGCAATTTTTTTTCAGCAGTTACAAAGCATCTGTCTTTTTTTCTTACATCTGTGTTCTGTTCATATCTATGATCTGTTCAACTGTGGCAGAGAAATTCCCTTCCCACATAGGACTTCCTATTCTGCTGCCATGCTGCACAATGAGGGAGCAGTGAGTGCTCTGCCAAGCCCGTATTCTCACACTACAAGGACTAAGCCTGGAGATTTTAGCTGTAGAAAACAAACAGGGCCGGTTTCAGCCAATACTGATGGAACAGTTAAGAACTCTGAAATGTAACACAAGAGGTATGTAGGAAGAGAGACATCCATGTACCATGCAGGTATGCAGAGCACAGAGGGTGTTACTAGAACCCTGGGGACTGAGCTAACTGTAAATAACACCCCATGCATCTGGAAGCTGTGCAAAGATCAGCACTCGTGCCTCAGACTGACTGGGAATTTTTTTTTATTAGGAAGTTTTCCTAGCATTGTGGTTTCTGTAAATGTTGCCATATTTAGGCCAACAGTCTAAAGCAATACAAACTTGTTTGCACCAAGCTGGTTCCCAGACATCCCCTTCCTTCAGTGCAAGGGACCCAAACAATCATCTGTTACGGAGTTTTCAAACAATAAGCTTTAATTGCCTTAATAGAAAAATAAGCACTGAAATATATATAAATGTGATTACATTAAAGTAATTCTGTAGTCTAACATACTAGAAATCAAAGCCCAGTCATATTTTTAATGATACAGAGTAGCAAGATTCAGGGTTTAGAAATTTTCCATAGAGAATACTTAAGTATCCAGTATTGTTCAAGAAACCACAGTAAAGATGAGACAAACCTCCATGGTGCAATAAAAACTAAGTAAATCAATTTATTCTGTATACTATACAATGTGTAAGTTTGTAAAGAACAATTGACATTTTTATCACCTTAACATCTTGACTGGGTGTAAATATGTCCAACAAAATGTACTCCTGTGGCCTTTACACAAACACTGTCCTACTACATCAAGAACAATGAGAGGGAAGCCTTTGGTGTTACAGATTTGGGGACATATCTGTGAAGTTGTAATTAATTCACTTAACTACCTCAAATAAAATGTTGGTGCTATCTGCTATTACAAGCCTACATGAGTACTACTCTAACAACTGAACGCCATCTATCTTTAAAGGCAAGATATGAAAGGGACTGCCAGTCTACAGTGTGGACAGGTTTTTTTTGAAAAAGGCAATTATCAAATGGTAAAACTCATATAATACATTATGTACATCAGTTTGGATAGCTGAGTTATCTTGCTGGAGTAAGCTGAAAGTAAGCATCGATCTGCAGTCATGTTCCACTTACTGTTAAGTGACTACTGGACTTAAGTTTTATACAGTGTATAGAATCAAAATAGCTGTGCCTGCTGCTGAGGTCTGTCAGATGTGAAGGCTCATGATCAGTCACTGACCTAGTTAGTATTACAGTACTTCAAATATACACATGGATAATATACTCATAGCTGAATTTGTACTAATCTTAGGAACTGCAAGTCACTGAGTGTGCATTGGAAGAGCTTGTGTTGTCCAACCAGCAGGACAAGCTGAGTTGTAGCTAAGTGAGTGGAATGTTTAAATTTAAATGCCTATCTTTTTAAACCTTCCCAAGCATCAAGAGAACTCACCTTAGGGGAGCTACAGAACAGTGGCACCAGGAAATACACAGCAAGTCACCTTAAGTTGTTCAACATTTGTTTCAGGCCCAATCCTATAATTAAGTTTCAATTTCATTTATACATAGAAAAATAAAAGAGGGATTTTCACATTAGAACAAACATTTATAAAAAGCAGCTTGCTTCAATATTTCCAGTTTCCTTGTTACTCTTCCAGCCTTTTTTCTTAAAGAACTCAAGTAGGTCCATTTCTTCAAACTGTTCTGCAAAAACCACAAATTATCTGTAATACTAGTGGAGGATAAGGAATAAGGACAGGCTTGACAAAGCCCATCTAACTACTAAAAGAGGGCAATACAGACTTGAAAAGAATCAGGTCAGCAATTTTGAAATTCTCTGGAATTGCTTCTCTGAAACAGAAGTATTACACAGACACTGTGTGTTCTGATCAAAACAGGACCAAATAAAGACTATTTAATTTCTCTTGACCATTTTGTTTGCCTCTAGAAGAGAGCACTGCTGAAGATATGGGCCAGCACTGGTTTTGACTAGCAGTCCTTTATACCCCAAGACCTTTCTGAATATGTCAGCACAAAGTACAAGCTTCTAAAAACATGCATCTTTAAGTGTTCTCTCTTACAATACTCACATTGATGCTTTGTTTCTAACAAGCTGTTTCCAAACTATTTTTTTAAAGAAAAAGACATTCCGTAAACTGATCTTTTTTTAAAAAGAGTTTCTTGTTCTCCCAAAGACTTTGAAGGCTGTGACTATCTATATGAAAATAAATTATATTATGGGTCATACTCCACTTTCAATATTCTAATTTCATTAAACTAACACGTTTTAAATGCATCAATTTGCCTAATATCAATTATGTATTTTGTCGATCTAGTACTTACAACCTTCATCCTAAGTATGAACTGGAGTTCATTCCTATTTTCTGATATGAAAAGTTACTGATTTCTCAGTAAGTCATTATAGAAATACCTTTCCAGATATTTGTTTCCACAAAGCCAATGAGGGGCTGCTGTACAATAAAGAAAAGGAAATAATTTACTATCTCTTCAGGAGTCCAAGAAAGAAAAAAAGATATTCTTTTGCTTCCAGAAATCTAACATAGCCCAAGGACAATTGCATATCAAACGTTAGTGAGCCAAGATTTGGTGTTTGCCACACAGAGAACTCTCTAGACCAGTACACTTAGCCATATTCCATGCCAACAGACAGAGCATTTCTGCTTTAAAAGCTTAAACAACTGCTGAACAGAAAGGGCACTTGCCTGCAAATATAGGTACAAATTCCAAATTTATACTTGAATGCTGGATATTGTTGTGAAACAAAATATACAACTGCAAAAGCGTAAGGCTGAGTCAAGTGTAAATGTGTTTCACAAATTTCAGGTATACAGTTTTTACTTTCAGTAGTAAGATTCCGGGCTCTTAGTTTCAGGACAAGACTTTTAAAAGATACAGAATCACTTGTGCTTTGATTGGCACATTATCTGCTTTTTAAAATGTAAAACTAATAGACGTTTGCAAAAGGTTGTGCAAAACTATTGTATTTACAAAAAATGGCACAAGAGTGAATTCAACAGTCTATGCACATGCACACTTCATCCACATCTTCAACAAAAGTGTGTCCTAAGCTACGGAACTGAAAAGAATACCAGCTTCAACAGGCAGTTGTCAATAAGCACTAGGTTCACAAGAGTTACACCAGAATGGGCAAATATTGCCCAAGTAAAAACTCTATTGTTAAAGCTGAAACAGGTTTAAGGCCGTTCAAGTTCAAAAGCAGAAACAAAATTCAATCAGAGCCCTGTCTTTGTTTTTATACATGCTTTACCATCTAGCAACTTGTGGTCTAAACCTCTATTTTAGACAACAAACCCAAACACGGAAGAAAAACCCAACACAACTGGAGGTTATATTAAATACAAATATGCTGTAATTAAGATGAAATAACAAAAGCAGAAACATTAGAAGTTGTAAAACTTGTGATGTCACTTGCTGGAATCAGTCCTACACTAGGAAATGGGCAATATGTACATTTTCAAGTAGATTACATTGATCTAACCAAACTTGTCCTTTTTAATCAGTGCATTGTTCTCAACTAGTCCAAATACTACATTTTACTGTTAACAGTATTCCCTTACAATAGCAGCACATGCTACCGCTACCTGCAAAGCTGTCAGTCTCATGACTTAGTGTAAGAAAGAAAAAGGGGTATGTGAGGGTGAGAAATAACTATTAAGGAGAAATAACAGGAATGAGAATAATCATGCAGTTCAGCTGTTCTCGTCAGCCAGCCAGCTTGCTAGCAACAAGAGATGGTTTCCGCTGAGGAAGATCCTGTGGAGTAGGAATATGGTCACCAGTGACTTCTGTCTTGTCAGGAGCTGCAGTAGGCAGTTGCTTATTCTTCATCTTTGCTTTAGCCATGTTGTAATCACCAGAATCAAAGTATTTTTGCTAGAAGACAAAACACATATATTTAAAAGCCTGAAATCTCACCAGATGTATACACTGAATTACATTGTTAAATAGATTTAAAATAGATATTTTGAATTTTAAAAAGTGGTAGAATCTCTGTGATTTGTCAAAGTAGCTCCACATTGATGAAAAAAGGCCTTATCAAGGCTAATACGCACAGACAGCTGAACTCTTAAAATCACTGTGAACAATATTGTGAACCAAGAATCTAAACATTATTTTTGTCCTAGTTTTCCCAAAAGCTCATCTCCCACAACTGAAACCTTGGGGTTTGCAAATTTTGTTGCAGTGAACAAGTTATGCTACACACAATAACCAAACAATGAACAAATTAAAGCTGGAGAACAGAGCCTGGTCTATCACAGCAGAGATCAAAGTAGCATGAAAGCACATGCTAACAAGAAAACCTCCTCTCTGCACACATTAGAACACAGAAACTGTAATCCCTGAAGTTCCCAAACCAGTTATTTAGCAAAGTCAAATCTACTGTACAGTCCTTTGAAAAGCACTGTGTCAAAGAAATTTTTATCCCACATTCCATTTCTATTCTGAATACAAGTTTTAAATTCCTAGTTGAAAAGCAGTGTTCCTTAATAGATCAGCAAGTTTTTATTAGCATTACCTTTAAGAGTAGTCAGATTTCTCAAAATGTTAAGTTCTCTATGCATGTCAAGGCCAAATGACTGTTATTTATCCACATCATGGTAAGATGAGGCATGGAATTTCATCTAAGCTCTGCATGAAGTCTGCTCACTGACACATTTTACAGGAAAAGTTGCACTGTTTTTACATCTTACCATGATGTCTACCACTAAGATACTTTTAACCCACGATTTTGAACAGATTTCATATGAGGCAAAAAAAAAAGTACATTCATGATTAAGATTTACACCATTAACTACTGCTTACAATCACAACCACCTCTGAAGAGTAGACCATCCAGTTGGATTTGTACAGGCTTAGTCCTCAGTCAGATGAGCAGCAGCCATCACTACCTACTATGTCTAAGTGCAAGGCAGCACATTGCCAGCACAGCCTTTATTCTGCACTCTACTGACCAGCTGCAAAACGCTCAGCAGCAGCACTTGCTAGACAGAGGTAATTTGACAGCCTGACTTAATAGGCCTTTACCAAAGGGGAGGAGGTTGTTCAGACAAGACCTCCTTTGAAAACAGCTCTAAATGTTCCCTGCCAGAGCCCTGAAGTTACCAGACCTACTTCTCCCATAGTCTATCATACATCTGAATCACACACTTTCATTTATAAACCTTCCCAGTTCAATCCTTTTGAAAGTGTAATTCCTATTTACACCACAATGTTCTAGCACCATCCCTGCAGCCTAGACCTCAAGGTAGAACATAAGCTGATTTGGAAAAAGGCTATCCCATTTAAGACTGAAGCAACCAAAAGAAACTTTTAAACAGCAACTAGGTAATAACAGAACCGTTCAATCTTTACATGTTATACAGCTGTTAGCAGAAATCTTTCAGTCCATTTGAGAGTTCCAAACAGAATTCCTCCACAGAGGAACATGATGTAGTACTGTTTTCATCTACCATTATTCCAGAGAAAGTGTGCTAGTAATGGTGTGTGCATCAAATGCAGAACATTTCTGGACAGCAAATATGAATTAGCAGAGAAGTGTCCTAGTTGCCAAATTGAAAATTATTTGGGCTACAGCTGACCATAGAAGAATATCTGAGAAAATCCCACCACCTCTCATGCTTTAGGATATTAATCCATTTCTTCCTTGAACTTATTCCTGTATTTTCCTGATTTATTCCAGCTTCTCACAGATGACCCTTGATTATCCCTTTTAAAACCAACTATGTCCAGGTGTCTTCCTGTCAGAAACAGATCTGAAAGCACATACTATCCTCACTCTATTTTAAACTCTCATCAGTGCAGGCAGGCCAAAGCACACCAGAACCCCTATAAAGAAGCTTCCTCATTTAAGACATTGAGCACACTAAATCAAAGTAATAAAAATAAACTGAATAAAGTTATTATCATAACATCAGGAACTGAAGGAGGCCTATTATGAATTAGAATCCACAAGTTTATGCCATCTTTTATCAGAGTAGCAAAAGTCAATTAAGATGGCTATAGATCTGTCTGTGCTCAAAGCTGAAAGTACATGCTGCAAGGCCTTTGCATTCAATAGTGTATAATTAAGATGAAGATATTGTACAGGCTGTTATTGCTGGTGGTGAGATTCTCTCAAATTGGCACAAAGTGCAATCAGACATAATTCCTTTATGGCCATCAATCCTTACTGAGTGAATGCTGGCCTGTTTTCCTGAGATACCATCACAACACAAACTTACCACTCCCTCCTGTGTACACACACACCCTGAACCCAGTGAAGTCTCATTTAGGCTGCCTTTGGCCATGCAGCATACCTCAGAGAGAGTCATCTCATCTCCCACCTGCCCAGGCCCAGCAGCCTCTGCTTTGTATCTTCCAACTTATGAGACAAAGATGATCCAAAAAACCTGCCAGCAGTAACAATTCTCGAGATGCTACCAGATAGTACAGCATTAGATCATCACTGAACTCCACCAGCTGGTTTGCCATGGATTTGTACTTGGAATCATTGTGTGCGCTGAAAGGGCCTAGACAATAGTAAAAAAACCACAACGGTGTGACAGCAATGAAAGCACCACCAGAAGCAGTGACTTATTAGGATTATTCCAAGAACAGAGTCCTGGCATGCCTGAAAGGCATTACATAATCACTCTATGAATAATTAAAATAAAAATCCCCCAGTCAAATAGCTAAGAAAATAAGAGACACTGGTTATATGTGGAACAATACTGAAATATTAACTCACTCTTCATTCTTCTGTCATTATTTTTTGTGTCTGCGTGTACAACCAGAATTATACAACCATTTTCAAACCACAAATGTCAGAGAATGCCTGGTCTACCAGCAGACACCAAACTTCCATCTGCTAGAAACTTGGACAAAAGGAGTGGACATCAATTTTGGGGGCATAAGAATGGGCAGGATATAATCACTACAAAACAAGGATGAGTTTCTATCCCTTGGTGTTTACTGCAATGTTTTTTTCAAGTCTATCACTGCAGCTTCTAAGTTTAATTTTTTGTAGGAAGCGTGGTTGAGCCACTGATGCTGTAAATAGCTATCCTGCCAACCTGGCATTTGTTTTCCAGAGACAAATTTCTCTTCCCCGTGCTTTCTCAAAATTTAAGGTTCTGAGGACTTTTTTATCATGCAAAGGCCTGTGGAGTAGGAAAAAAAATTGCAGATACAGGAATTTTGGACTTTGTCTATACCCTGTCTACAATAAAGAACTTACTCCTTTCTGAAGCCTCTTCCTCAAGAAGTCTGAGCCTCCTGGCTTCTGGCCCAGATGAGGGTATCTTGCTTTCAATTTTGCTTCTTCAGCTTTTTCTGGACTTAACACCTTATCCTCCATCTCCTGAAAGACAGTGAGTGATATTGCAAGTGAAACATAGAACAATGTATATTTATGCAGAATAGCTTTGCAGGTGATACACCCACATGCCCATTGCTGCTACCAAGTGAGCATAACAATTAACTGATTTGACATTTTCATACATTCTCTCTCAAATGCTGACAGCAACTGTAGGAGTTCAGCCTCCCATTTTAGACACCTCTTCTGGAGATACTGAAGATGTGCACACCTCCCTCTCAAACAAAAGCAATTGGAATTATTCAATCCTGGAAAAAACCAAAAGACTCAAACAAAATCCTTATTTTGGTCAAAACAAGGGGTCCACTAAGAACAAATATTGAATAGAGAGCAAGAACCACAGGACTTTTTTTCCAAATGCCTATTTCATCATTTAGCTGCGAAGGTAGATTGGTACTTCCACTGCCACACTGATCTGTATGGCTGCTCCAGCTGAAATATGTTGATATTTACTGTGAATCAGTCTCAAAAACATGCCTGCTGTTACATTAATAGCAATACTGTGTTTCTCTATACATATCTATAATTACCCTGAAATTATGAGGATGAAGACAGTTGGGTAGTGCATTTGTGTAAAACAAAATGCCTATTTTATGAGCATACTGTAAAACATAGATGCTCAAAATAATAATTTAGAGATATTCATTTGGCAAAACTGCAATTTGTTCACTGGCCTCTACTTCACACTCGTCTGTTCCATGTCCATGTAGCAATCTGATGTATGAAGTACAATTTATTCTACTGGATTATTTCTAAAATATCTTTCATTCAAAATTCTTGGTTTGTTTTCTTCCAGTATTTGGCCACAGCCTTTTTTTTTTGTTGATGAAAATCATTCCTAGTTCAAAGAAAATATACAATGATTTGCACTGAGTGCTATAGCTCAGAATTGTTATTATCACCTGTTCATGCAGGAGGTAAGAATTGCCATTGAAATCAGGAGGGAGTCTATGACTTTCTAATCCATTCCCCTATGACTAAGATTTCATGACAGCCTAGAGCTGCTCAGGCAGCCCCTTCGTACTCTTTACTCTTTTCCATGCCTGTCATCATCCTTTGCACTGCCTCAATCAGCATGACTGCCTGTACTCCCCAGTTATGATTTACAGAAACTAATTCAATGGAAAAATAACTATAATTTATTTTCTTCTCCCCTTATTCGGCAGTTTTGTTTGGATTGGTTTCCACAGCCTGGATGATCACGCAGCTGCACAAACAGGTATGTTAACACAGCATCAGGGAGGACAGAACACAGAGAGCAGGGAGCTACTGAAGCCAGAACTGCCAAAGAACAAGAGCCACCACCACACTTGCCTATTCCTAGGTGCTCTTCTCTATCTCTTATAAACTGTTCCAGGTTGTGTAAGACTCAACATCTTTCTGGTAAAATGCCTCAGAAACAAATATAACATATTTAGAATATAAAATTATCTAGTTGCTCCATTTGGCTGTAACACATCAAGGACAGCTCTGCATAATACAACAAGAAACTGAATTAACAGGTCTCCGAAGGAAAAAAAAGAAACTCTCCTAACAATTAAAGAGAAACTTCAGTGACAACAGGAACCAATTCTTTTTATTAAATGAAGATGCAGCTAGGCAATCCAATGCAAAATCCAAACACGAATATAGTTTCCCTGAGACTACTGAACATAGAACTACATGATTTCTCACTAAGCAATATCACACTAGCCAAGCCCACGGTTCTCATGCGTTACAAAGATCACACAGCAGCTGCTCTCCCTATTGTGGTTCATCAGAATACCAGCACAGACTAGATTTGCTCAAAAGTAATCCTTTCAGCTCAACACTTTGAACATCTAATGCTGAATCATTGGTACTCACTGCTGAGCCAACAGACAAAGTATTTGAAGGGGCATATTTTGCCACTAGAAGCCAAAAGGACATATTTCTTAAGACAAGAGGACCAACAATAAATAGCTTATATAAATACATATTCATGGTGCATCAAAGGAGACATTTATGCAAACTCACAGAGCTGACAAATTATGGCACAGCAGGCAATCCAAACAAAAACACTGTGTTACGCATCAGTGCAGCTCAAAAGGATACAGAGCACGGCTGCTTCTTCTTGATGACCAACAACTAAGACTCAAAAACCCACAGAACACAAATTAAAGAATTTCAATACCACAACTTGGGATGTTAAATAAAACCAGCTGATGGCAGGTTCAAAAAAAACTTAAAGACAACAGCTCGTCACATAAAATACAGTTAAGCTGCAGAACTCCTTTCTGAAGGATACATGGGGTGCCAAGAATTTCGACTGAGAAAGCAATTCGATGTGCTCATTTGCAGCTCAGAAGCCTTTTAAACCAGATTGCTGAGACCTCGGAGTTTTCTTGGGAAGATCACTGCCTGCACGTCCTGATCTTATATTCTTCTGAGGACTAGATGGTATTGAGCACTCTCGGAGATATGCTGCTGAGCCCCAAAGACTTTAGTCCAAGCCACTCCTACATTCAGAACATTCTCCCTTGAATTACAGAAGCAACAACCAAGTGACTAACAAATGACTGGGGAGTAGGCAGAAACCAAGATATACCACGCTCTTCTTACAAGTGACAACCACACAAAAGTTATAATTTTAGTACTCCACAGGAATCTGACACAAGTTTTATGAAGTCATTAAAATTATGTACCAGGAAGGCAGCAGTTACCTAACACACTTAAAGATAGCTTTTGCTTTTAATCTTGCCAGAGATTCTAGCAGCATAAAGCTCTGTATCTGCTGGACAACTGACCTGCATTACTAAAAAGAAGAGTCTTTTAAAACTCTGGTATGAATGGCTCATCTTTAGCAGAAGACATCAGACAAAATGCAAAGCAGAAAATGGGAATAACATGGCAACCGCACAATCCTACAGCAAACTGATGTGGCAAAAAGCAGTTCAGCAATAAAATGCTCCACCTCTAAGAGTTTCCTGAAAAATACAGGCTTTTAAGGCAAAAAGAGTCAACCAAATATACGTTCTCCTATGTCCAAAGTTTCTTTTGTTCTGAACTTCCTCCTGCCACTGTCCTGAGTTTTCACACCGAGAACAGGAAATGCTGGTCTTTGGCAGATTTTCAGTTTGTATCACTGTAGTTAAAAACCTTTCTCGCTCAGCACAAGCTTCTTACAGTGTGTCAGAAAGTTTAGAAAAAAGCTCTGATCATGAAAACACTGCCTCAAAGTTCACTTAGGGGCGTCATCTTATTTTTAAGCATATACATAAGTACTGCAAAATGGGTTGTTTATGTAAGTGTTTCAGAGCTAAGAGTTAACCGAGTGAATGTTCTGCCTACCCAGACCAATAGTTTTAGAGGTTAATATTGCAATGTCACAACAGCACTGATATCACAGTATCAGACCAGGACATAATCTCACAGAATGCAAAGTTTTATTTTTTTGAGGTTATATAATTTTTCTTGAACACTTTACTAGAATAAAACTAAATTAGGAGAGCAGCAAGGACCTCACATCCCTCAAATAAAAGGTAATTTCTCCAAGCAGTGCATAAGCATGACACTTCAAGACTTCAGTCCGAAAGTTCGTTAGGTACATCAGCTCCAATCTCCTGACTTCATCAGAACACCCTAGAAGGCATTACAATAAACTTGCTGCCACATGTTTAACTATGCTCCTATTACAGCGCTATTCTAGGAGTGCTACATAGGCCAGGGACTTATTTTTATAGGCGTTGAACAAGGACAGGATCCCTTCAGCAGCCTACCTAGCATGAACGTTAAGTCACGCTGCAGAACACACCTATTTAAGAGCAGATTACAGACCTGACAAGAAGCTAGTTCTGATTACTGCATCTATTGAAAAGCTATCATTCCGTATTAAGCCCCAAAGCTCTTCTTGTGCGACAAACTCATATCACAAATTGTAAATTATTAAACAAAAACTTAAAACAGCTAAGGTAGATTACGCTTTTTCTTTTAGCGTCCTTCAAAGCTGTACTCGCGTTTCATAACTTATCCGGATCATAGCCGCGGGGATTGCACCGGGCTCCCACAGCAATGACACGACTGAAAAACAAAACGGCTTCTTAAAGTCACAGCACAGCCATCTACAGAAACCAAATTCCACTTGAAAAATAATACAATTAGAAGCTACAGTGATGATATAAGAGACACCACAAGATAACCCAGCCAGTTACTCTTTCTAAATGCCTTAACTAGAACAGGTCACGGTCGTTGTGATTTGGGTATTCAGCTTCTGAACTGATTATATTAAAAGCTGAACATTTTTTAGAAGTGAAACAAATGTTTAGCCTGCGGATTATGGCTGGTGTCCATCCAGCCGCTGCGATCGTGAGCCGAAGCCCATAGCGCAGGACGGCGCGGCCCGCAGAGCACCCGGAGGGAGCGGGGCCGAGGCCGGAGAACCAGCGAGGGAGCGCCACAGGCCTGGCCAGGCCAGCGCACACGGCTGATCGGCCAGGGAACAGCCGCTCCCGAGCCATCGTGGTGCTACTGCTCCTCTGCCTCCAGCCCCACAAGGCCGAGGGCGGCGCAGCCCGTCCTGCTCGAAGGGCGCCGCCCGGCCCGGCTGTACTCGGACAGCCCGGGGCAGGCAGTGCTCTGAGGGGCGGCCGGGCCCAGGAGACACTGCGGCCCGCGGGGCTTCCTGGGCTGAGGGACGGAGAGGCCCGGCCGCGCCGATGGAGGCGGGAGAAGCCCCGTGGGGCTCCTTGTGCTCCTCGGCCCGGCCACCCACCTTCTGCTCCTCGGCCGAGGCGGGCTCGGGGCTCTCGGCAGACATGGCGCCGCGGCAGCGGGACGGCGGGGCCGGGAAGGAGGGAAGCAGGGAACCAGGGAAGGAGGCGGGCGGGACGCGCGGCCGCGGCTCCTCCGCGGGGCTGCTGCGGCTGCTGCTGCGGCTGCTGCTGCTGCCGCCGCCTCCCGCACAAGATGGCGGCAGCGCGCGCGACGGAGCGTCGGCGGGGCCAGACTTCCTCCGCCTCGGCCCCCGCGCGCGCGGGCTGGGCAGCGGGGGCGGGACCCGCCTGCGCCCCGCGCGTCACATCCGGGACCGCGGGTTCGAGGCCCGGGTTCGGGGGCGGCTCTCAAGAGGCCGTATGGCCCCGGTGCCCCACCCGTTAGAATCACAGAATTACAAACATCAGGGTTGGAAGAGACGTTTCATATGGTCCGGTGCACCCGCACAGGCGTCAGTGTAAGCACTGAGCCACATAGCCTGGCGCCAGAGCCAGACGTCTCTTAAACACCCTCAGGGATGGTGACTCCAGCGCCTTCCTGTCCCAATGCCTGACCAGCCGAACAGCGAAAATTCTTCTAATATCTAAAGTGAGTCTCCCGTGTTAAGGCCGTTTCCTGTGGTCCCCTCACCACGGCCCCCTGACCCTGGCTTATCCAGCCTGCGTGGCCTCCTCTGCTCAGCATCAGGGTAAAGGGAAAAAAACCTGTACTGCTTGGCTAGAGTTACTTCTTTTGACCACTTCTAGTGATGAAAGTATAAGGGGTTGAGTCCTCAGCAGCATTACTTGAGGATCTCATGAATCCCAGACAGCAGCTGAGAAGATAGGAAGGCTCAGTCCATTAGAACTTAACAGCACAGTATCAAGTTATACAGAATATTTTATTCCCTCCCCATCTACTTTTCACTGTCTGGTTCTTGGCTGAAAAATAACCTTCTGTGGACTCACTTCAAGAGCATATAGGAGGGGCTTAAATAGTCCACCATTAATAAATCTTTAGGGGTCCCTAAATAAATGGATTATGTGAATGGCAAGGTATGGATTCTACTTAGCACAGCTCAGGAGGGATTGGCCAGGACAGGCTTTGTGCGATTATGGTTGGGGGAACATAAGAGGCAGGTCAGAAAGGTCTGCGAAAGCTGAAGCTGTCAATGATTTTGCCACAGCTGAATTGTACTAAATGCCCCACAAGCCAGTAGTTGGAAGAGGTTTTTTGTGCATCTGAGAGATTCATCCAGAGACCAGGATCATGTAGCTGTGGGGAGCCCAAGGAATGTGCATATCACTTATTCAGAAAGGGATAGAACTGGGCAGATTGCACAATAAAAATAATCATAGAATGCACCAGTGGTTTTTTTCCTAAAGATGAAAAAAGCCATGGTACTGGTGGGTGTGCCACATTTGCTTCTAGCAAAACCAGGGAGAAATGGTCTGAAAGTGTGAAAAACAGAGCGACATAGAAAAATGATCATAAAAAGGATGAAATTCATAGACTTTAAAAGGAGTAAGAAGAACAAAGCAGTGACAGCAGACAAGAATGCAAACTTCAGGGATTTCTTTCAAATCTCATAGGAAATTAATGTGAGGGAAAACAGTTTCAAGGATTCAGCAGTTCCTTAATGCAGTAATTTCTTTAAGGGAACATAATGCAGAGGAAAGACTGGAAATCAGAACCTCAGGAAAAGCCCAGGTTCTTCAATGGCCTCAAATACAGGAAAGCAGCCTACAAAAACTAGGTCATTTTTCAAGGATGTGTATCTAAAGCAGATCGTGAAGAGGTACTGAAATATTACTGAACAAAACTTTTAAAAACTGACATGTTTAATGTTTCTTTTTGTTCATTCTGGCATGATCAAGGCAAATAGTGTGACAAACAAAGTATAGCCTCTAGCTGGAATAAGGAAGGACTGGTTTACAGTACTTTAATTTGTTTTGGTAAATATTTTCAACTTGGATGAAAAAATATCCTTAAGAGATTAGAGAATGACAGAAGCAATCGCCAGTTAATTACTGGTGATTCATATAGGAACCTGTTAAAAATGAATGGGTTTCCAGGAGTCACTTTTCTTGAATTTGAATAGGAGTATGGGGAGGACAAAATACAAGCTATATAATTAGGCTGTCAATAATGACTTGAAAAATAATCTAAAATAAGTGCTGAAAAGAAACTGAGTAGCTAGGCAGGAATTCACAGTTAAGAACAAGGGTTTCACACAATCATCTTTCCTTTAAGAAAAAGGAAATAGACCATGTGGAGAAGTGGGTGAAGGTAGCTGAAGTTCCAGATGCCTTCTGGCATTAATAAGGCTTCTAACACTTTCCCATGCAAATTAGGGAAACTTAATTAGATGAAACTTTAATGTGGTGGATGTAAGTTTGTTGGAAACACCTATCAGTTCTTCAAACAGCAATACTGTGTTTAGCATAGAAAATCTTGGGTAGTGAGAGAATAAAGTTCAGTAAGGAGAGCTATCATTTTTGGAACAAGCAGATAGGACATCTCTTATACTGGGTAGTAAGATGAATGCAAGTTGACATCTCCTGATAATGAAAAACAGCATATTACAACAGGATGCATGAAGAGGACTTTAATCCATATAATTTATCCTCCAATTCTTCCAGTCTGATTGGCACAGAGAGGCCCTGACTGGGATGATGTGTACCAGCCTCAAACAGTTCAAGACCGATTGAGCCCAAAAGAAGAAAGCAAAGAGCCAGACTGACAAGAGGTGCAGAAAATAAAGGCTGACTGAACAGTCTTGGGTTGTCTTAGTTATCAAAAAAAAGACTGAGAAGGGAGATACAAGAACTAAATTGTTTGCTTATAGTGAAAAGGATAAGTAGTATTTAACTCAACTTCAGCAACATTTAGTTGGATGTTATAAATCCTTATATAACTATAACTAAATGTATATAGTATAACTAAATGTTATACTTTCACATGATAAGTATGATTTATCACTGGAAGAGATCAGTTAGAGCAGCCATCACTGGAGGCCCTTATAAACCACTCAAACATTTATTAAAAGTAATTGTATATGGTTAAGCCTTTTGAGGAGTAAAGAGAAGAAACCAATGACCTCTCAAAAATTGGTCTAGACTTAAACTAAGCTTAGAAGGTCATGTGGAATTTAGTTTATAGTTTATGAGCATCCAGCATTTCTCCAGGTGTGTCCCTATGGAAAGTGTTTACTCAGATCAAGCTGTAAACAGAGAATGACTCAGTAAAATCAAAGTTGTACACAGATAATCCAAGGTCACTTTCCTTCCAAATCCATATAGGTACTAAGTATAGTTTGACTATTAAAGTGAATACAGATTTATTTCCTAGATATGACTTGTAGTAACCGCACATTCAAAATTCACACTTCTTTGCTATTCAAAGCAAATTAATGAAGGGAGATGACTTCAAGAAGTCTATGTAAATAAAGTTATCAAGATACAAACATTGCATAATGTCAGTGCAAAATAAAAGGTTAATTACTACAGGGCAATGGTGACTTTTCATTTAAAATGTGTCCTTTCCTCATGCTTTTTTTTCACTAAGCATGCAAGCAGCTGTGTACCATGACACATAAGTAGTTTGAGGATACATGCTGTTTGCTTATGACTCAATAGCAGCAACACAGAAACTAGGATGCCCTCTTGATATCCTACTCTAGAGCACAGTTCTGTACACAATACAACTGCAGTTGTCTTTGACTCTTGCTACCAAAAGAAACCTTTTCTCCATTTTAAAGGGCTCACAAATTACTAGAAACTGCAAACAATCTCTTCCTGTAGCTTTTTCCCCAATTATCTCTAAAGTGAATGCTAGGCAACCTTTGAAAACCTGGTGTAACAGAGTGGAAAACCCTGCTGAAGTGGGGAAATGATTCAGTAATATCTGAGCTTTGCCCTTCTGGAGCAGCAGTCATTTGCATGTACAAGACAGTTGATAAGTATCATCTGGAAAGTCCAGTCTCCCTTACATTCCCTGGCAGACTTCCTGGAGATTTCATGATACACTGACTTCTCTCATCTAAGGGCAGTGCTGAATATACAAGATGCATATTCATCCTTTCTCCAGTCTTCATCAGATAAGCATGTTAAAGGGCACCTTTCATATTAGTGACACTCTAAAAACCTACAGCAAAGTAAAGAAAAACACAAATCAGAGTAAGACAGTTGAGAAACTCAGATCTTCATCAAATGTCATAAAGCTTCATTTCCATTATTAAATATATAGCTCAAATATAATCAAATGCTTCTAACTTTATTTCTCTCAGTTACACAGTTTAACACGCAGCATAAACTGTTCATCTGACGGTTTTGTTTTAGGAATACACACACATTTTGGAAAATAGTCATATGCTCAGTGTAGCATTGCTAGTAAAACTTCCTATGGCCACCTAGTGGCCTACATGGAATTGACCTATGAAAAATATTTAGGATTACATGAAGATCCTCTCATCTAAAAATAAAACAAAAAGTACAAGTTTCATAGCTTTTGCATATATTTGAGATATAAATACTAATTTGTTTGCACAGTACATCCTTTAACACAATTTGAGAAATAAAATGGGGGAGGGTGCAAATTTTATGTGAGGAAAACTAATAATGGGAAGCAAAATTTAAATGGCCCTTAAGGAAAGAAACGGAGGGAGCAAAATGTGAATTGAATTAATGATCTGAATGCATGAGTAAGTAAATAACCAATCTGCAATGTGGTTGCAAGTGTTATTAAATCTGGATGTGAGAAAAAATGGAAAATGGTACCATTAAAGAGAAAAAACAGCTAAATGCTTGCATAGTATGAAATGTTATGGAAATTCACCTGTTGTCCCCATTTTCAATAACTTAAATGTATATCACTTAAAACAGCACACAGATTAAAGACATCTGTATATATTTCAGATTTCAATATTAATGCCAAAAATACATAGTATGATTTTACATAGGATTTATGCTACATTAGAACACTAAAGACAAACATCACTTGAGTATTAAATGAAACATTAAATATTAAATAACTGAAAAATAAAATAAAAAGTGTAAACACTAAACTAACTTGGGAATTTGCTATTGCAACACATCCAATGAAGTGGTTTTAAACAGTACAAAAAGATTAGGTTTACATATGTTTCCAGTCTACTTGGAATACACAAAGCTCATTCCAGAAACCTTTTAAAAACTGGTCCAGGATCACACAGAACCTTCTTTCTTTCTCTTGAGCGCTATTTTGATTCCTTTACACACTTAACTTTATACTGTTGTCTCTACCAATCTTTGCTTGCAAGGAGTACTCAACAGTAAAATGAGTACTTTAGTTTGCCATTGTTTGCTAGCATCTTGGTGAAAACTGAGGATTTGTTGGAGATTCAGTGTAAGATTTGAGTTCATATGCAGCGCCGCTATCAACTTCCATGGATTTCCGAGAGAATAGGAGCCTTACATCTCTGTGGAGGTAGATCTTTCCAGATTTAGAACTCTGGAACCTGAAAAGATACAAATATTTGTATTATCTAAAACAAAAGAATAATCTTTAAAGATTATTAAATAAAATGCACTCAAAGCATTTAAGGCCAAAACACATTTGAACAAATGAAATTAGTCAATTAAAATGAAAAGAGAAAGAATAGCCTAACACTTCCATTCTGCTTTGTTTCTTTTGACATTTAAAGGTTGTATTCCTAATCACCAATGCAATGCACATCTTTGAAAGTGTCATGGAATATTTGAAGTTCACGCTGCCATTATGCCATCAAAGATTAAAGTTCTCAGCAATCAGGAATGGCAAAAAATGCTCTTCAGTGAGCACTCCTGACAATGTCTAAAGGGTGGCCTAAGCACACACAAAAGGGAATTTTCAACTTTATACAAATCGATCATGCATTTCAGTTCCAGCAATCATATAATTTCATTGCTCTCTTTATGAATCTAACACCAAGAAGTTTACTACTGCTTTATACCACATTCCAAATATAAGAACTTGTCTTGAGAAGCCGTAGGTACTGGGATCTTTGCAGGCAAAGAATTTTTTTTGCAGACTAGGGAGCATTTTAAAGAGACTGCAATTCACTGGCCCAGTCACCAAAGCAACAGTGGTCAATTCTTCAGCCCGTTCATTTTTTTTATGCTGTAGCTAAACAGCCTAATTTACATCCTCCAAACCTGCAGGAATGTACCAGTTCCACTATCCCTGATATTACCATATATAGGCAGACAAGATATGCATTTCAGAGAATTGTATTCTATGGTTTTCATGTGGCAGAACTTTCATTTCCTTCTCTCCACCAGGAAAGGCAGAAGAGCCCAAGGAGCATTTCTTAAAGCAATTGAACTTAAATGTCACTACCACTATGCCACAGTGAAAGTGAAATGCTATTGCTGCTGCAATAGAAACAGAAAAGTCATTGCTGTTGTCACAAGATGGTATCATGGCACATGCTGAAAGAGCAATGCATGCTATGTTATCATGTATTACAATTTGCACAGATTTTTAATAGGCTTTTACATATTGACCTCATTGAAGCAAAAACAGTATCTCTAGAATAAACCTATTCATAATTTGACTGAAATTCTGAGCAGTAGGAGAAAGGATGAGTACAGAAGATCCATTGAGGCTTCATGGTCTGGGGAAGGCAGGTTGCAGGAATGGATTCAGTGGCACTGTTCTGTTCAGATGTGATGCAGAATAGCCTGTAGTCATCCCCACAGCCAGACAAAGGAAAACTCTGTTCTCCTAGATACAGCTGTCAAGGACATTAAATGCAGCAGGGTCCAGCAAAATTCTCCTACTGGCTCCCACAGAGATCTCATCCATCACTATTTATTTGCTCGGCGCTGTCAGTGTGAAAGCCCCTTTACCTGACAGGCAAAAGGGAGAAGACACTATCTTAAGAGAAGACTGTGGAGGAGAGCACAAGGAAGAGTGAAAGAGAAAAAGCAAACACCACAAACAGTTAACTCAGAATTTAGCTCACAACACATTTTAAAAGGAAAATTTTTCGTGAAAAGGTCTATTGCAGCAAAAGTATGACTGAAATTAATTTCTATAGATCTAGTTATCAAAGCACCATATAAAATAGAACTCAACCCCCATTTTACACATGGATCTTTCAGAAGAATTATTAGCATGGTCTATTTTTAAACTTCTAAAGCTTGATCTTTTCTGAGTGATAATCCTGCAAGACTCACTTTTCTCAATAAATAGTGGTTCCCTGCAACATGACTTTTCTGAGCATGACATTTCAGAAAGATTGAAGAAAGGTGAGTGTGAGACAGCAGCAAAGTTTAAGGGATTCTGCTCATCTCTGCATCCATTACCTATATTTTTTTCTTTTAGACAGGTCTATCCTAGTATTTTGGATTTAGAAATGTTGTTTTTTATACATGCAAATACATTGGAATAATCAAGACAAGCATTCCCTACACCCTTGCATGATGGAGATGGAGTCGCCAGCATGGGACTGACTCCAGAGCTGTGGCAGCTCCAGTACTTTTGTGTAAAGAAATTTAAAGACCCCAATACAACCAAGGTCTCACACAGACAGTGTCCTAGGAAGAGTAACAACAGACTGCTTAAACACACAAATATCAGATGCTAAAAAATCTGGCAGAGGAATTTTACTGAAGAAATGACAAACACAAGCACAAATTCCCTATATGTATTTTATAGGCCATCAAAATTCACAAAGAACAGGGCCATTTACAGAAACAGAATAATCCTGAAAAGCAGGATAATCATGAAAACATATGTAGCAAGATGCATTTTGTAAGTGAAAAAGACTATACAACACAATCTAGAAAATCTCTAAGTAAAAGCATTAGGACAAGGATAAAAATTTCTAGATAAGAAAAAATGCTGAGAGACCAGAAAGATCAAAAGGAGCTAGTAAATCAGTAATAGCAAGTATCTTCAGCTTCCACCAATAAAGGTGTATGGCACATTAGGACAGTATTCAAAAAAAGTTTCTCAACACCTTGAGGAATCACTACTTTTAACAGCCAGTTTCAAGCTTACCCTCCACTGAGCCCTCAGTAACAACCCCTGTTTAGCTGTTAAGCAACAGCAACCATGCTCCATGCAATTCCTGGCACTGTGTCAGTAACTAAGGCTGTTGACCAAGCTCTAAAAACTTGAAAAATGCTAAGCAGTGGGCAGGTTAGCTGTTTAATTACCTTTTACAAGGGTGCCAGAACGTGACCTAGAAACCCACAGATGGTCATCATCCCCACAACGCCAGGCAGAAACGAGGCACAAGCAGAGCTGAGCTCACAGCTCTTATGCTCAAGTAGATTTAATTACAAGACAAAAAGTCATTGCTTCACATGCAAGAAAAAAATTATCCCCAAAGCATCTTCAAAAAACAAACTGCAGGTGCAACTCTTGGGGGTTTTTAATAACGAAGAAAGCTCTGCTGTGTGTGCAAGCTGCATTTGGTACCTCAATCCTGTAGCTGTGGGTACAAGTACAGTCTGATGGCATATTGAACAGAACCTCAGACATACAGAACTGCATGCAGAAGCTGCACACAGAATAAATCTGACACTTTAAAGACTGTTGTAGAAAATCTGGCCGCCAATGCTAAGCTCCAGACCTATGCAAGCGTTTTTGCTGAATTACCACTTGAAAAGGAGCTTTCATAATGCAAGTGCTGACAACTGTGATTAAGGCCTCGCAAGCAGATGCGACCACAATGCAGCTCACTGGTGGTGACTTCATTTGTTTTTTTAAACAAAATTTCAATACGTAAGCTTAAGATGCTTGTGCTCAATAACTACTGCAACTAAAACTCAAAGGCTGCTCTAAGTCAATTTGAGTAACAAAAATACATCTGAATAGTTAAAACTTTAGGTTTGCGTAACTTTTCAGTAAAGCAGGCTTGAGGAAACTTTGCTGCTTTTAAAAATGAAGCTTTAAAACCAACTTACATGAATTAATATACTAAGATTTTTTAAGCCCTCCTAATTAGCCTAAGCCATCTTTAGTAAAGGCTACTAAATAGACAACTGAGTCTTTTGTGAAATCCTAAGTGCTCAGTATAATAAACCACAAGACAGATCAACATAAGCTACTTTAATATTTCAAGGAGTTCTGACATTCTTATATTATGAGAAAGGACCCAAAGCTTGGGTTTATCACTGAAGAAAAAACTTGTGGCATACTCTGTAGTTATTCACTTTCTAAAGTAAGCAGCTAAGCATTGTAATTATGATTTTGGTCTTCCCATCAGAAATGGATGGATTTCCAATTACACATCATAAACCCATGAACTGATCCCTACCAGAGATCTGAAAGATGAGCTCAATTGTACAGATATTTCAAAATGAGAAGCATCAGAACTGCAACATTTCTGTCCCTCAGCAGGTATCAGAAATAGGAAGTTCTTAAAAAAGACTTCTAGCTGTAACAGGTGAGAGCAGAAAGCAGGTTTGCCTGCAAATACAAGTAATTCTTGAGCCTGTCTACAAGAAATTTACAAACTACATTAAAGTAGAAACTGAAAGAGGACACAAGACCACGACTCTTCATGCAGGTATGCTAGTCCCAGTCGGCCACAGACTTTTACCCATCACTACAGCCAAGGCCTGTCCTCAGTTCCTCTGCACAGTCAGATCAACACAACACCTGAGCAAAGCCTTCTATTTGGGTTACAAACTTTTTCAGAATTTGCCCCAAAAGAAAAATTTTAGAAGGTGGTTAGGTTAGACTTTGCAAGTGAGTGTGGTCTGAAAGCCTGAATTTCAATCCAGGCTAATTTCAGAATGAAAACATGAATGTTCAACAGCCTTCCCATGACACTATTTTCACACTCTAGTAAACCAACACACTATTTTTATGACTGTCAACTTTCATTTAATGGGAGAGTCTGGCTTAGGATCACTCTTCTAGACAAGGTTGTGTTTCAAAAGTCTGTTGGATAAATCAAAAAGAAATCAATGCGAATAAATAGGAAAAATAATACATACCAGAAATCATTGTACAATAGAAAAGTGTAAGATATTTGATTTTGTTCTGCTTGCTCACTTCAGAATGTCAGCTGCTGGTGGGTTTCCAAGTGCTGTAGTGAAAGCACTGGGTCTGTGTGTACAGTCATTTCTTACTACAAAAACACATGCAAAAAGTCTGCAAACTGCAGGAGGACAGAGTATATCCATCATTCCCCTTTGTTTCCAACTGCAGTCTCCAGAACACCCCAAGAGCAGCAGCAGTGTCTGGTTTCAGGCACTGCTTTGTAAATCATTTAAGGAAGATTGAGTGAATATTTTATAAAGTGAAAGGCATAATCACCAGTATTGCATCATGAAACAGGTATTTACATTTTTGCCACTGAACACTGTATTTTTAGGAGTAGCTCTGACCATTTTTCATGTTACAAGCTATTCTGGTGTAGAGGCACATGTGAAGCACATCAGAGCACTTCCTTCAGTGATCCTTAGTTTTGGCTTTTGCCCATATAACATCCGCTTTTACTATTTCCTGTAACCTCAAAAAAGTGCATCAATTCAGCCAGAACAATTTCTCTCTCACTAAGAAAAGATTTACTCTTCACAATGCCATACAAAATACTTTAATGCCAAGAGAGAGCAATATGTTATATTTTAACTTTGTTTCTCCTAAGGGGAACCCAAATTATTTATTACCTCTTCTTCCTCTATTGTCCAGCTAGTATTATTTTTTAATTTTTTTTTCCTTTTCATTCTTTCTTATTTCTGTATACAGAAAAGCTGACTGGGAAAGAAATTATAAGTTAAATTTTGGCAGATACATTTTTGTGGTTTTGGCTTGGGTTTGTTGGGGATTTTTTGTTTTATTTTGGTTTTTTAACTTCAAGGAGCTTACCTCAGATGTATGAGGTAGCGTAGTAGCCTTTCTTCAGTCTGGTGACTGTTTTCTTTATTGACAGTTCGCTTGATTTCTCGTCTCACAGGAACAGAAAAAGTTCTTTGCCGTAGGAATGTTTGATGATTAGCTGGCATTTCTCTCAAGTCATAGATCACCACAAACATCTTCACCACAGTTTTGTTAGGGTTAAATAAGGTCTGAAAAGACAAACAGTTTGATACAATACTCATTAGAGATGAGAAATTAAAAAAAAAAAACAAACCAACAAATCTAACCCAAACTAGATCTGTCAAAATAGTTCTCTATACACTTTGTTTCTGTGCCATACAGAAACGTTTTTGTAAAGACATTGTGAAGCCTTTCTGGTTTTCAACACTCCAGCTACCAGCAATTCCCATTTTTAAATATAATGCTAAACACAATCTAATCTGAATGAAACACTAGTATATGACTACTCTTACTTTGCTAATCAGCATCCCCGTTTTTGTTTATTTTTCCAGTCAGCTTTTTGTCTACATTGTTTTCCAGACACAATACACTCGCAGGAAGCACAGTGGTGGGCTCCGCTTTTAAACCTGAAATTATGAATGTGTTATCTTGGACTGGATTCTTAAAAGAAAGAGTCAGTTCATTGGTTCTAAGCAACAACTGTGATTTACTTTGTGGTTCTATTTCAAAAGTAAAGGTGGCGTTAAAACAGCACAAAAGGTTTATACAATTATTCAATCTTAATCGCTTTAGGAAGAATTTCAGGATTTGGACTGTGGCCCAATAACTTCCCAATCACTTTTTCAAAGCCACAGTGTCCCCAGGTATTCCAAATCTCCTGGAACTGATTTTAAGATTCCTCAGAGCACAGAAGTGTTCAAAGATTGGGAGTCTCTTTTGCCCCACACACAGATTTCTATTTCAAATTACTACAGTACCTACAGAGATGTACACTTCCACTGCTAGCTACGTGCTCATCTCCAATAGCCTCATCTTTGCATGACTTTCTTGACATTAGTGTTTTGAAGGCACCCTTATGTGCTGAGTACGTACCACTTGTATTGTTCCTGAAGGCGGTACCCGATAACCCCTTTTACCAAGGGACTCTAAAGTAATTACACCCTACAAAAACAAAACACATATTTAGGTCACAGAGATAAACAAATCAAAATGTTCTAGTCATGTAATTGCATTTATTTGAAACATAATCAGTAATTTATACAAACTAAAAATAGAGAAGGCAATGCATTTAAGATGCAGTTAAAAAATCAACAGTAGGGCCCTTACAGATACTTTGGCAGACCATTAAAAGCTGTGCAATAAGACATACATTCTCTTCTTTGAAACAAGATTCAAGTTTCCACATCTTCTCCATGTCAGGGAGCTAGGACAAAACAGCTTTCTTTTCAAAGCAGCTGGGAGGTTAAAATAAAACATTTGTCTCCTCCTTTCCATTTCTATATCATCTGCAATTGCACCAATAATACTCCAAATCTCACAGAACTCATTTTTGCTTTTCAAAGGCAGCAGATGCACTTAATCTTCCATTTTAATCCGAACTTTAGGAAGGATGATACCTGCTTTTGTACCAGCAGTGATTTACAGAGCAGCCCCGAGTGCCCCACAGGGCACTGTGACACTGCTGAGGCCATGCTCGGGGCACTGCCACACCTCTGCTCACCCTGCAGGGCACCACTGCTGCACCCCACTGCTCTGGACTTGAAAAACCCAAACCAACCAACCTAAAAAAGACCCCAATACAGAAAGTAGCTATACAAACAGAAACAATGTTTCTGATGATGGAGGCGCTACACAAATGCTGTATTAATCCTGTGAGACTCAGCCATAATAGCATATTTGGAAATAGCGTGTGGAAAAGCCTGAAACAATGAAACCCAGCTAGGAAAATAAGCTTTAACTATTTGAGGAACATGAGAATCCCTTCACCTCCTAGGAAATCACATTAAATAATCTAGAAAAATGAAAGCAAAAGAATACTTTTTGCAGTGGCTGACATATACAAGCTGAAAACTCAAAGCCATTACTAAACTCTAAGCAATTTCATTTTCTGAATACTTTCCAAAACAGAAGGCTCAGAAATATGGTAACTGCTATGAATTTAAAATCTAAATATTAGAATATTCAGATGTTCACTGCTTGACTCACATGTTTAAACAAACCCTTTACCATATATTAGATAGACATACACATATAAAAACCACTGAAAACTGACTCTGTCATCTATTGAGGTAAAATTGAGGTAACTTAACAGGCATTCAGAACAAATCCAGCCTCTGATTCAATGCCAGCATACAAGACACCATTTGCTTTTTACAGAGGAGCACTTTTTAGACATGCAAAACTGATGCTGTCACTGTAGAAAGGTGGAGCAGAATTATCACCCAGAGACAGAAAACACAAACATTGTGTCACTGCAAACATCAGCAAACCATGAAGCTTGTGAGACTGCCGAGGGCCACAGCAGTCCTGACAATATCTGCTTTAAAAGAAAGGGCTGAATAACTTCCAAGTCTAAGGTCTCCATCAGCAATTGCTCCTTGGCCTGCACCTCAGCCACTCTCCAGAGTGGTTAGTTGCCCAGAGCAGCTGCTTGTTGGGACAACAAAATGTATCCTGTTAAGTCCAGCTATTGCCTCACTGCTATTTTAAGTTAGATGGATAAAAAGAGATGTTGGGGGTTGATCACTGCAGTGTGGGGGGAGACAAATACATTCAACATCCCAAGACAAGAACAGCTGAAGAGTGGTGGGGCAGAGAAGTAGAAGGAAAAGCACTAGCTAGGGAAAGGAAGAGAGGCAGGAGAACTGTGTCACAGGCAGTTGAAAATGAGCCAGATCCCTGCAAATCTTTACTTTCTGAACCCTCGACTCACCAAGCTCTTGCTCTTCACCTCTACATATCAGAATTTATTTAAAATAAATCCAACCACACATTTACCATGTAAGGAGAGGGTGCATTGTCATCTGAAACGCTGTAGAATGACACTTCAACTGGCAGAGTCATGTGCGTGGGACAAAAGACTCCGCTTGCTCCCACCTCTGCTGTGAAACCCTCCACGACACCAAGCGGGTCCAAGCGGAAATTCAGGACAGATTCCTGGAAAACAAAGCACATCCAGCTTAGGTTGGGAGCACCTGAAATGAAACAGAGCATAACTAATCAGGAAACAAAAGTCCACAGAGGACTTTACTGCAGCAGGATCTATGCCTGATTTTCAACATATACGAGGAAAAAAAAAGCCAAGAAAAACCCAACCTAGATTCTGTAACCTTCCCCAGCAAATTCAACTCCATATGTCACAAGGCAGTAAAATACAATCTGTTAATGCACTGGCTATTAGTTGCTGTTATTGGGTGTGCTACATGAAGTGAAGAGCTGGAGCCTACACTTCGAACGTGCTCTGTTTAACATACTGATTTAATCCAGCTTTTGTGACATACTAAGTAGACTTTAAGAGTGAAAATGTAAATCCTTTTTTCTACGTAAGTACATTATAAACATGAACAATTACAGGTTATTAAATCTCATTTATGGCAACAGAACATCTTCTAACTTGACCATAGTGAAAAACAAAAGCTTAAGCAACATATTGTATTTGATTCTTTGAGACAGAAGATGTCTGGCACATAAAATAAGTGCCTTTAGAGCTGGAAATGAAAACAAATTTTATTCAGTTCTGTTAGGAACTTTTACATTCTAATAATGCTGGAATTGTTCACAGTAATATACTTTTAAAAGCCGTACAGAAGAGTATTAGAAATACCACAAGAATTCTAGGGAATATGTAATACCTCAAAGTTTCCCAGAAGGCTCAGACTTGTTACTGGTGGAGCACTAGAACTTAGAAATGGTTTCCCATGGCTGTCTGGATCACCATCTCTGTTTATACATTGTTGTGGGCTATTAAAAAAAGACAATAAATATAAAGGATAAACACATTTTCTTTTGTCTTCTGGGCATAAACAGCTCTAGAAAGAATAATTTACTTACTGTACTACAAAATGTTGTCCTAAAGAAGTAACAGTTGAACACTGCCTATTAATACTTTAGCAGAACGTTTTCTAATTAAGTGAAAAAAATATTTTCATCAGCGTTACATTACAAGGGATAAAGACAATAAAACTTGTTCTTTAGCTCCATTAGCAGGAATCAAAAGACCAGATTATTTTCTCTTGTATGTGGGTACTTTTGTCTCATATTCTGAAATATATCTCATCTTTCCATTACATGGGTTAATGTATAAAAGGTCATGACCGGGTCTTTTTAAATGTCTGGTTCTCTGAACAAGTTAAGGCAAAATGCTTAACATATTCAACACTAAGAGCAAAATACAACACAAAAATAACATTGGTTTGAAGGAGAATCAACAATTACAAGCTCTTCTGTCTGAAAACTCAAGTGTTTCTGACAGTATATCTACCCCTGCATGGGAAAGAATTCATTCTGCCAGCAGCTCTCATTCCATGGTTATGTCCCAGAGCTGTGCTAATCTGGAAACTCCCAGGGCAAGTTGGCTGCTGAGCCTTGTATCAAAAAAAGGGCTCTTTTGAAAGCATTTTTTGTCTTTACTAACATGCTTTGACTTTGCATATAAATATATATATACATATATATTATACCTCCCTTAAACATCTCAATGTTTTTGGTAAATAAAACATACCTTCTTGCAGACAGACATTTCAACAATGATGAATCCAGATCAAAGCATCCAGACTGTGTTTTTCTTTGAGGAACCTCAACAAGGAAAGAAGATGCTAATTTGAAAACTGAACTGCTACCACAGACAATTTTGCCAAGTAAGCACATTTTGCCAAGAATTTTCATGACATTACAAAATTATAAAAACAGAGCAGAGAATGTAATTCCTATACATTTTAAACTTAGTGAAGAAAGTTCTAGGATTACACATGATGAGACTGTAAATTCTGATTAACAGAAAGTATTTCAATAAAGACATTCAGGAAGCTGATGTCTCTTTGGAACAGGACAGAATATTACTAATAAACAGGCTGTAACAATTTCCATCCAATTTCCCTGAAAATCTGACAGCCTTTACAGGCAATGAAGAATAAGGCATATCATGTGTTGTTTACAGGACATCACTACTACAGTAGTTTTAATAGGAACTGCCTGTTTTTTTAAAACTCCAAACAACCTACCAAGAACTGCAACACTTCCCCAGTGTCTGCCTCATCACAGCAGCTTTGTTTCACTAAGTCATTCCATGACACCTCTGTATGTTACTGAAGAACGCACAGTACAAATTCCTCACAGAAACAAAGGCTTTGGAATAATGGGCAATTGGCATTAAAAACTAATACAAAACCTCCTAAATGACAAAATGTTAACTTACACTTAAAACACTGATCTTCAAAATGCTTTCTTTTGTGCTCTAAAATAGCATTGTTTCCATCAATTTTTCTAATGCCACCTTTTGTTAATCTTGATATGATCTCAACAACTATGTCTTTCATATTTTCTTTTACAAAATTATTATTCAGTCTAATTTACATGTTAACTCTCATTTAAGCATTAATTTCCACTCACAAGAGTATTCATAAAGTAAACATACGCACTTCACCTAGGTATTTGTCAAATTTTATACCATGCACACACATTAGAAGAACAAATAGCCCCTTACTCAGCCAAAAGAATTTCAAGAATAACTCACAGGACTTGAAAGCAGAGGCAATCCAGTTCTGGGATGAAAAGCCTTGGTTGAAGTTCCATCCAGGGATCGAAAATTGTGTTTGCGCCATGTATTTGTGTGTTTTAGAGATGGTGCTTTCTGCCAGCAAAACAAATTTACTCAGGTTATCAATGGGATATTTCAGTGATCTATCATAGTAACACTCCCTTGCTGTAAGGGTGAAGACTCCTGACCCAGGTGGATCTCCATCACACTAGCATGGGATAAAACATTCAGCCTAAGTTTGCCTTGACTCAATCTAAAGTTACACAGACTGCTCCCAAAAGATCACATTCCATACTCAGATGGGTGCATTTCTACAAATCAGGATGCCTTACTGCCCATGGAAACATTCATTCATAACTCTGTCACCATGAGGGGTGACACTGTTCTTCTCTATCTTAAACTGATGAAGTGTAGGGAACACACCACCGGCCAAATCACCCCATCACACAGAATCTTCTGACAGGTCACCTAGTCAGCTAGACCATGGCACTAAGTTGTTTCTTGAACACCTCCAGGGATGGTGACTCCACCACCTGGGCAGTCCAGTCTCATGCCTAACCCTTTCCATGAAGAAATTCTTCCTGAGTTACTTCAGGCCAAGACTACAATGGCAATACGCTGCTACCTACAAGGTCAGGCTGAAAGGGCCTCTCCATGCTGGCCCTTAGCAGATGGAGGGGACAAGCTATCTGACAAAGGGCAGCTACAGGAATTATTGTCAGTTCCCATATGTACTTACCTGTACATCTGGGTTCTTCTGCCGCTCACACTTAACTACATTGTCTTCTGCAGGTTTCTTCTGAGAAGTGCTTTGAAAATCAAGGCCTGTTGGGTCTTCATTCTCATCATGTGCAGTTTTTGTTTTATCTTGTTTGGTTTTGTTTTTGAAACTGTCATGGTCTTTATTTAAATAATTTTCAATACTAATGAGCTGAGTATTTTGCTCATAAATATTTGGTTTTTTGGAGTCTCTGTCTAAACACTTGAGCTCATTTTTGTGCAAAGAGTCAGCTATTGGCATCACAGTTGCTTTTTTTGTACCTTCAAGTATTCTGCATTTTTCTATCTGTAAATTATTAAAGCTGTCTGTGCTATTGTTCTCACTAACAACTGTTCTTTCTTTATTTGTGCAAATCTGTCCATCAATGCTGCTGGAATTTGAACCCTGTTTAATTCTATTGGTTATCTGGTCTTTCTGTCCATAACCAGAATGTATTTCCAATTTATCTGGAACGTCAGATTTATTTTCTTTAATACATGATGATGATGATGATGTGTGAATGCTACTAAATGCATGAGAAGTTTTATTTGAGGTCTGATGAAATGCATTTTGGACAGCTTCACCGGGCTTTGCTAAAACCAATTTTCTTCTTGCTTGAACTTTCAGAGAAGTCTTCAATTCTCCATCAAACCTAGAAGGACTGATAGGAGTATCAGGTGTCTTTGTCCCTGATTTACTGCTGTCTTCTAACAAAGAAAAATTTGATTTAGTAAAAGAAACAGAAGACGGTTCCTTGCCCTTCTTCAGCAAGTTTTCATCTTCGTAAGTACTTCGGAAAATTTTTGATGTGACTGGACTAGCCTCATGCACTTTGAGTGGATGTCCAGCAACATGGGAAGTAGCTGGATCACAATGAATCAAGTGTTGAGCAATTCTTGCTATCACCTCCTGCCGCTCCTGGAGCAGGGAATCGATCAGGGGGTTACTCTCTCCTGCCGACTGACGGCCACAGTGGTTCCTCTGAACACGGGCATCGAGCAGTGTGACCTCTGGCACTGCTCTAGTCTTGCCTTCACCACCATCTTCCTGTATTGCATTGTCTAAGTTGGCAGCAGGAACAGGGGAGCTTTCCTTGCTTTTCCTTGGCAAGTTTTCCTCTTCGAAAGTACTCCGAAAAGCTTTTGGTGTAGCCGAGATGTTTTCATGTGTGGTGAATGGACGCCCAGCAACAACTGGTGAAGTAGCTGGATCACAGTGAATCAAATGCTGAGCAATCCTTGCAATGACTTCTTGGCGTTCTTGAAGTAAAGAGCCTATCAAAGGATTGGTTTCTCCTGTGGGCTGATGAGAGCAATGACTATTTGAAACACGAGAATCAACTAGAGAATAGGATTTAAAAGTTCTGACCGGTGTTTCGTGAGATTGTGTCTTATTGTCTGCTGTGGCATTGTAGCACTGAACTTTAGACTGCGATGTCCCAAAGTCAGATCCAAGTCCGGTAGATGGATAAAGTTTTAAATTTCTAAAAGATGTAGTAAATTCAGGCATCTTTTTTCCATTAAGTAGGCGTTCAGGTGTCATTGTCCATGTCTGTTTCCCACGAAAACGCTGTGGACTGGAAGTGCTGCACTGCTGAGCAGCACCAGGATCGCTGCACTGATGGAACTTACGCTCTTGCATTTGCTTTTCATAAAAGCTAAGGTTGGTGTGAATACTGCAGGTCAAAACTGGGTAGTTGGATTGCCTGGGCAAGGACTGGACACTGACCCTCAAGGCCACATTGTGAGAAACATTAGGAACAGGAAAGACATGCTCAGTGGGTGTCTGGGAGAACCTCCATTGCAAGTCCACATCTGCAGCGCTCACCCTGAAACAATACCGAAGGGCATTTACAAAAATAGCTAAATGAAAAGATTTTTATTTATCTACTTCATAACAAATGGCTAAGAAAAAGCACTAGAAACATCAGCAGCTGCTATACTTTGCATAGTACACAAATCCTATAGAACTGCTAAAGTACTGGCCTAACAATATGGCACCTTCTAAAAGCAAGCAGGAAACCAGGAACGAAGAATGATTTTAAGACAAGCTGCAGCAATCTGCAAGCAGCAAATGAGTTTTTTTCCATTCCAGGTGTACCTGTACAGGATGTTTCGGGGAACAGCACCATGTGAAACACTCAGCCACGCACTCAGCTGAGAGAAGAAAACAAAGGAGCGAACAGCCAATAGAAGGGTCTTCTCTTCAATAAATCGGTCTCCACTCCTAAGGCATTTAAAGACAAACACATGAGTGTTGCTCAGAATATTAAGAGACCTCTTAGAACTAGAACATTGTCAGATCTTCGTTCAGAAAAAATTATATAGCTTAATCAAGCAAAGAAAAAACTCCTCAAACATTTTGAAAATTACAGAGCCTGATTTGTTTTTATACATATTAAAATTGACAAAATTTGATATAACAAATGTTACATGTATTAAAAGGACCATTTGCAACCAGGATCATTTCATACTCTGCACTGCACAATGTGCACTGCAGAAATTTTGAGCATAAGACAAATAAAACTGAAATGCTTCAATTTCACTGGCAAACTGTGGTTTTCTTAGATCAGTCCTCATGGCAAAGAGCCAGTTCAAAAACATTAACTGATTACTTTAAGGACTTTAATATGACAAAATTCTTGCAATTATCAACTAATCCTCATATCCAACTTACTGTCGAGGAACTGGCTCCAAAATCCACCTTTCTAACAGCAATGCATCTTGTTTGATTGCAGGATCATTTAAATCATTCCCCTCTGTGGTGGGCCCTTCATCACTATAGCAACAGTCTGGAAGTAGCATCACTTCTACCATGATTGGAATATTGTTCTTCCACAGAAGCATAACCTCAGATCTGGTTCGCCTGGCCTGACGACACTGAGGGAAAGAAAAATGTCAACATACACAAGCCATAGAAATACTAGACAGATTTAAATCTAATTTAAAAACATGTTCCAAAGTATTAGAGAAGGGTACGGGTCAAATTCTGTTTGGTTTCACCAAAACAGAAATAAGATTCCAGAGCCATTAAATGAAAAAATAATTAACACATCCCTTACTGCTACCATTTGAGCAACTTCCTTTAGGAAATTTTAAAAGCTTGTAAAAATGCATTTCCCCCACCACTGCACTTTGCTACCTTGTAGTTATCTCTCCACAAGGCACCCTCTTGGGCAGACAGACTCTAGCAGTATTTTTATAAATTCTGTGTCTTGGAGCAGGCTAACTTGTGCATGAATATAACTTAAATTCCCACAGTACTTAAGAACCTTCACTCGATAGATGGGATGCTCCAACCTTACTCCCAAACAGACTGGCTAGATTTGATGTTTTTTGGATCACTAACTTTTCAAGGCTTGTGTTTTTTGGATCACTAACTTTTCAAGAACACCTGGAAAAGCAAAAAGTTAGGCAAGTGAGCCTACATTTTCTCAAAAGAAACCCCAGACCAAGAATGCTAAGTATAGTGCTTGTAATTTGCATAATAAAGATTCAAACAGGCACTGCATTCAGGTAATCATGCAGAACTTCATGTTCAAGGATAAAAGGCTTAATGATCTCTCATTTTAAGACCAGATCTATTATTAGTAGAATACTGAATTACATACTCATTTAAATGAAGGACTGACAGAAAGCCATTGTTACTCATACTTAACTGTGAATCCTCTGTGGAGTTCTTAGCTGACTTTAACCAAGGTGGCAAGGATTTGTGACATGAAATGGGTACCACCACCATACCTGAGCCAGTTTGTCGCTGCATTCATGCTTAGTTGTTGGTGGCTGACTTGACTGTGCTGGTGGGCAGTGAAAGCCCTCTGTCCTGCCCTTGATCGAGTACTCTGGTGTCCGGCCCTCAGTGATCAGCAAGGCCAAGGAGACCAGGAACTCTTCAGCTTCATACTCAAAGTATTCATCCAAAGTATCTGTCATTTCAAAAAGACAAAAATTAATGACATTTGCTGTATAACAACTGTTGGCTGACCCTGAAGTTTGTTTCAATTACACTTGAAACAAGAGTGGGCTGTGGGAAATGGATCTTTGTGTCAGACTGGTTGTACTCCCCATAAAACCCACCACTCCCCACTCCAGCATCACAAAACAACTTTCCTCATCTCATAATGTTGTCACTACAAACAAAGAACTTTGTTTTTTAACAGCTCTTCTGGAAGACAAAAGGTTTCCTGGGCTCTTGTGGGAGAAGTCTGATGACAGTATGGTTTGGCATTGCTATTATCATCTGACAGATGGAATAAGAAGCCACAATATATCATACAATAGATTTAAAAATGAAGAAGAATAAAAAGAAGTATTTACTTCTATTATGGAAAAAGTGGGACACAATGTTCCTCAAGATTTTTATTGCAAATTCCTCCTGCTGAGAGCAAGGCTTACTTCAGAGGTCCATTTTTAGTTACCATTAACACATAGGAAATGTTCTGAAGAAACATACAGAGTATTCATTGTTTTGTACCATGGTCAGTCTAAACTTGTGCAAAGAATGAAAACTCAACAAGTCTCTGTAGACAAAGCAGCAGCTGGCATTGCTCTTCATGAAGAGCCCTGGCACACTCAGTTTCCAGAGTTAAGATGCACCATTTTATGGTGTTTTAGAGAGCACCCTTCTCCTCCTCCTTCATCACGAGGATGTCACCCATCATTCAAACAGATTTAAGTACAACTAGATCATGTCATTCCCCTCTCTGCTTCAAAACACTTCAAGTTTCAAAATTATTTAATTACTGAAGAGGTTACAGAAAACTCTCTTTTCCATGAAAGCTAAAATACATTCACTTCAAAGTCTATTTTAAGAGCAGCAAAGAAAGCAGGTGGAGGAGGGCTGCCAGCAGTTCTTTACCTTTATTTTGATGCTTTAGGGGAACAAAAGCACATGATATCTTCACAATTTTAGCTTAAATGTCCTATTCACCAAAACTGCCACAGGGAGAGAGTTAATTTCTATTCATTGTTCAATTATCATGCATAAAATACCTTTCAGAAGTATTTTTTGTCTTGGTCCCCTAATAGCAGAGCATTTGGCAAACACTGCAAGACAGACTTGAGAGATGCATACAAAAATGGATGCATGAAACAAAAGCTCCAATTAAATGTGCAATTATCTGCATATGCAAATCATAAAGTGTGCAAAACTAGCTTCTGCATGTACATATTTGCCTAGCCCAGGCTTGTACACCACAGATCCCCAGGCTTACAGACTACTTGAAGGGATCTACAAGGTAAGAGAAGTCAGCTTAAGCTTAAGAAGAGCCAGAGGGCAGATGAATTACCCAGGAGGACCCCATATGGCATGTGAACAATACATTAATTCATCAGGTGTAAGTTAAAATTGTCATTTACCCGATGGATGGCAGAAAATATCTAATAAAGTGTGCATGAAAGATTAAAGGAATGGTAAATAATAGAGAAGACAAGACTCTTAGTTAGTGATACGAGTCACCTACAAAATTAGGCACCTGCACTTTTTTTTTCAGCTTGAAGTCTGGTGAACAACAGGCAAGTCATACTTGGAAATAGGAAAATGGAATTTGGGAATACTCTGGAAAGGATTTGGATATACAACAGACAAAAAAAAATAATCGCAGCATTTTCTTGCTGCCAAGCTCATCTCTGTATGTCCAAAGACCATGGTGATTTCAAGAAAGTCAAAGCAAGAAGGATCACTACTGGAATACTTTGCCTATTCTGACATAGAAGTTCAAAAATCTAGAAAGTGTTCAACAGGAGTGAAATTAATTTAAACAAGAACTGTCTCATGCTTAGCAGACTAAACAAAACTAATTCACCCCAACAAAAATTGGGAAATAAGAATTATTTACATAAAATCACATATGATTTTTTTAAAAACTGTAAAAAAGTGTGTGATCAAGATCAGCATGTGCACAGTAAAATGTGATACCTGAAAATTTACACTGGAGAATTTTAAGTGGCAAGTAAAACAGATATTCCCTTCAATTATCCTTTGCAGCTTACCAGATGAAGCAGTAGACTTTCTATTATTTAACTCTCTTTTTAAGAAGATAATCCATATGTTATCAAAATCTTTTGGACTTCACACAAATTAATGGAAAGACCCTATGGCCAGAGTGCTTCTGCTGAGCAGTTAAGATTTAGGCAAAAAATCCACCTCTTTTTTTGTATTTAAAGTCTCTGATACCAAAGCTTTATTGCATATCTGAAGTGCTCAGTGCCTTCACAGACATATCACAGGCCACTACAAGACATACACAGTTTAAGATATTCAGATAAAAGATGCAGTAAATAGTAAATAAGCAAGATCTAGTGAATAAAGCCAGGTACATATTCTGAAATAATCATCACTCAAGAATCGGATTACAGTTCAGTATTGCTTTATGTAAACAGGTAAAGCTCAATTCCAAGTTCCATTTACAAAAACTGCCTCTTTCCTATTATTTCAGAAGCAACCAGTTTCTTGCCTTAAGAAGGAAGAGAAGATCAAGCTAGCTAAAGAGACATTTATATAGTTTTATTGGCTGCAGTTACAAAAACACCATGTTTCAAAAGAAAAACTGCATCACTAAAAAGCCTGTGTTGAACTAGGAAATGCTGCAGCATTTAAAGACAGGGCCAGCATTTTAAAATTATGTCAGCAATGTAACCAACCAGTTATTTGATCTAGACTTTAAAAAAAAAATTAAAGCACAAACAGCAAGAGATAATGAGAAATAATTTTTTTCCTACAACGTTCATGTGTGATAGTATATTTTTTTAGCTCTACTATATTTATATATCATTTAGCAACTTCTAATAGTTTCCATAAAGAAAAAAAACCTACCCATTGAGAAGCCTGGTAATTGTTCCTATACAACAGACACAGACGATGCAAGTTGATGCAATTGAGGACAAGGGTGGAATGCCATTTATAGAAACAGCAAACTCAGTGTTTAGTTAAAAAAAGTCTTATTCTGTGTGTGCTGTTACTGTTTGGTTTTGTGTATGAATCAGCCCTAGGACACATCATATATTGTGTATAGAATAACCTCAATCCTATAACCTGACTTATATAACTATGATTATTGTTCTGCTTCATTTCTAGCAATGCAACATGCCAAGTATATAGCATAAAATATGCATCTCTGCACTGTCTGGGGTTTATTCTCCTTAAAATAGCAAAAAAATCTAGTTAGTTGACACATATAAATAAGAATTAAGATACTAAGGCACTGCAGCCCTCTAACCAATACATTGAAACTAAAAATTATTGACCAGGTGGGCACAAGAGATAGCAGCAGGTATCAGACTACTCTAGGAGGAAGGAAGAGAAATTTAAATTTCGAATGAAGCTACTGTGCATAGAGCAAAGCATACAATACTGGAGAACTGAAACCTGAAGGCACATCATTGTGTTTTCCTTTGCCTCCTGCACATACCAACCTCAACAAAGACTGATTTTCTACACCTTCTGGAAAAACAGAAAAGCCCATTTAATCAGAAATGTCAAAGAGTCTTCAAATCCTTGTCCTCCTACGTCCACTACACACAGGTGCATGAGCATTGGAATACAGAATAAGAGCCCACAATACCCCTACTCCCCCCACTACCCCCAAAGAAAAGAAAAAAAGAAATTGAAATCGGCTCACATCCTGAAACACCAATTAAGGTTAGTTATGTGGTAGTAGGGATTCACAAACCCACTTAACTGTAACCCAAGGACTCTCAGAAAACTTCAGTTAATTGAGTTATGCTCAGCTGATTCCCGTCCCAACTAAGTCATGCTTGTGCAGAACAACTCCCTTCCCTTTCCCATCACAACTTTTTCTGTAGTAATTACAGAAAATGTTTTCCTGAAATACATGTTTTAGAAGAGCATTTAATCTGTTTTCTAGGCTTAGGCCAGGAAACAAAGACATTTGGTATAATGTAACCCATTGTGTTCCAGGTGCCAGCAGAAGATGCATCTGGCAGCTGCTACCCTGTCCTGCCTGGGCACAGCAAGGCAATAAAAGGCCACAGCAGAGCCTCTCCTGCCCTCCCATCATGGCCAGGCTGTGATACAACCACAATCTCTCTTAGTCCATGCTATTTTATTGTCCTAGAACCTCCCATACCACACTGCTCACCACATTTGTCTACCAAGCTCGTCCTCTTCTCAGAAAAAGAGTTCATTTTTGCAAAGAGACTTTCTTCAAAGAAAGATGATTTAGTTCAACTGGAAGTATCCTTTAATCCTGACCTTTACTGATTAAGGGCAACTTCCTTTGAGAGTCCATGAAACAACTAATAATTGCCTTTGAATATGTTCTGTAACAGCCCAGACCTTTCCTGGAAAATCTTTAGGCACCCATAAAGGATTTTGAAGGCCACTGATTAAAAGTAATCACATTCCTATTTTACTTAAGAAGTTGAAACCCAGAAAGTTGAAACCCAGTAAGCAAAATACTTAAACTATGGAATGCATGGTGTAGGTTGGGATTCCAAGCTGATGCAAGCCCTGCTCCTGCCCTACCCAGGCTGTCCAGTGGGCACCATGGCATGGTTGCCCACATCTGCTCTCTCCTTCCTTTTTCCAAGACAAAAACATGGCTAAAGTACTTGGATTTACATTTTGTGCTTTCAGTACAGGCAGTCCATAAGGACACACTTCAGTCCAAGGTACACCAGAGAACAGGGGCTGCTCTGTCAGCACTCAGAACCTATCATCTCCCAGCAAGGGCAATGCTCTGCATTGAAAAAATTACAGCAAAAGATCTTCCTACAAATCAGTCAACTCTGAGTAAGTTTTATCTTGCTAGTCCAACAAACAGGTTAAAAGTACTTCCAAATTTTTAGAGTAAGGCAGGGATTCAAGAAACTACTGTAAAGGAAATGAAACACAATGTAAACGTTTGACTAACAGCTTCTCTTCTGGAATTAGAAACACCTACGGATGCTTTGGTTAACTAATTCCACGTTGTGCTAAACTTCAAAAGAAAGTTGCCCTTGAATCCCCCAAATTCAAGATTCTCTAAATGAGCAGTCATGTTGTGTCTGCATATTACAAACCCGTAATTATACCTGAAGTCACACGCTTCAAAAGCTTTGCAATATTAAGAGTTTAGGTGTAATTTAAGCTATCAAGAGTTAAAGCTATGAGATGGCCTACTTTTTTCAAGAAACAAGCTATTAGTTACTTAAACTCAAGCAAATGCAGTGAACTGGTTACTCACCTTAACTTAGGAATAATCCTATATAGATTGACACACATTGACAACTGTCTTACATTCTTATGGCTCAAGATCTTTGCGCTCGGGGACAGTTGCTGTGCAAACATAAGGACAGCAGCACCATAATTCATCTTATTGGTATTGTCTGCTTACTTTTTCCAGGGTACCAACTGAACTACTACTTGGGTATCAAAGCAGTTCAGCTGTAGGCAGAAAATGGCAGCATAGGAATTTATATTAGAACTGATGTATATCTGCTATTCAAATAAAATAACAGTACAAGCAATAAAAAAAACCTCTGATCCTACTTAGTTTCATATAAAACAGGAAGAAATTCACCTGCTTCTGCGTTGTTATGCCAGTTTATACAAAAACTAAACTAATGCACACTATATGGTAGGTAAGGGGGGGATTTTTAAAACTCAAGACAGAGCTACATGGAGCTGATGGAGTTATTCCAGAGTTGCAGAGCAATAAAAAACAGTGCCATGAGCTCCACTGCAGAATGCAGTGCTGCATAATTCCCTGGGTACCTGTGTATCACTGCTCATCTCCTGCACGTCCCTGCTGGATGCCTCACATCACCCAGAGCTAATCTTGAGGCAGCTTTACTGTAAATAGAGAGACTGGTTTTAACACTGGACTAGGGGGAAAAAAAAAAAGTACAATTCACATTTTACTAAAACTTATTCAGGTTCAAACAGCTTAATAAGTACACTAAATCCATTTAAAGCTTAAGTTCCCTGCAGTCATCTCAGAAACTACTGCTTTCTGGGAGTGTAAAATGCAGACTGTTAAACTGATCTGGGTGTTCCCATCTTGCTTCCTGCGTTTTGGCTGACATCCTATTTTGCCATCACCATGCTGCTTACTGAGTCACTCCTCTCCATCCAACTGTAGCTTCTATTTTTATCTAAGCAACAACAGTTTAATGTGCCTCTTTTGATTTTTTGGCATTAAACCAGATTCTAGATCCAATATTTGCATTTTGATCAGGGAAACTGTTTTTTTTTCCTCTTATGTGGACAAAGAAAATGAATAAGAACAAATGGTATAAGCTGAATTATTTCTTGCTCTATAATGAAAACACAAATTGTAAAGTAGGTCAATCATTACAATTTCAACATCTGTATTTAGAAGAAGGAAAGCAATACCTGAAAACATGAACTTTGAGGCCTATTTCAAACGTCAATCCACCAAAAATTGCAAGAGAACATGTATATTGTAAAATACAACTCTCCCACTCTATCCTACATGGGTACATAATGCTGAAGCATCAGTGTAAAGCTGTAAGATTATCAGTGTTGCAATGGTTAGCAGTTTAAAAATAAGCCAGCTGTGGGAAGAGAACATATTCTTTTTGCTGACCCCTAAAATAAAGGTGCTACTTTGTACCAACATGCTACCACTGGACAGGTTCTGAAAGCAAAGATGACTTGGCTCAGCTAATGCCCTTAAGAGCACATCAATTTCTGCTTTCATTTATATTACAATTTCCTACTGCATTACATTAAATACATTGTGATTACATTCAATGTGACTACACAAAAAACCTAAGTTATACTATAATGAAAAAAAAATGCCTATAAGGAATAAACCAATTAATTTCCATTAATTAATCTCTAGGTTTTTATATTTTTCCCTTGTTTAGCTGATGCTCTGCCTAAGCTAGATTGTGTTAGAACAAACTGCATTACACAATGCACCTATAAGAATAAAACAAAAAATTAAATCCCAACAAAGCAAAAGCATTTCTGTGAGGTATTTTTGTTCATTTCTAAAAGAAAATAATTAGGAGAAAACAGTTCTTTTAGAATTTGTGTGTGGTATTGAGTATAGAATAGACACACTTGGCTGTAACTAGAAGGGAATAGAAAGTTTGTATCTGGCCTTCACTCATCACCAATACAGTGATTTACTACCCTGGTAAATATGCTGATAGAAACTTTGCAGAATTATATCGAAAACAAATTACTGTTTTAAATTTCGCCCTAGTCCCAGGGAGTAGCAAGGGCAGTGTGGAGGTCAGATCTATTTCACAAGCACTGGCATCACAAGGCAAAACCCATCCAAATGCTCAGCTGGGAGCTGAAGGAGCCATGTGTCACCCTGGAACAAAAAGCAGAGCACACTTAAGCTTACAGAGTATGTGAGAATTTCTTCCTGAGGTGTTTTCTTGGCAAATAACTGAGCATTTTTTACACTAAAACACAGATTTTTCTAATACAAAAATCTCTATGTATGTAATTTTTTTTCCACACATCCCTCACTGATATTGATGACTTTCATCAAGGCTTTCCCAGCCAGGGGAACTTTGGAGATGAGAATGATGACCATGTTCATTAGGGTTGCTCATTAACTCAAGAAGGAGCTTAGCAGCAGCTACATGGCTGAAGACACACAGACTGAAGGCTTTCATCAGCTTATTCTATTTCATGTTAGCTGTAAATATCATTCTGCAGTGACTCCATAGCTGCTGCTTTCTTTTCAAATGAAACCCAATGTGTGTTAGCAATGAAAAAGCACATCTGTTTAGCTAATCCTCACCTCTTCCTGAAGGAATGTCATCCATGTGACAGTTTACATTGAGTATTGGGAAGTCTAACTCCTAAGTCAAGACAACCCTTCCATTAAACAAGTTGATGGCATTTAAATTCCAGCTGTGACAGCATTTTTACAGTACACAAATAAAAGTGTGTGCCAGAATTTTATTTCAGGCCCTAAACACAACACGATACAGAACGACATACATAAGTTTCAGTCTTAATTTGTTTAACAACCCAGTCTGCCAAAGATTCAACTGCCTGCAGACTTCTGTACTTTTATATAGAGATTGGTTTAGAGATGGAAAGCAGTAATTTGCAAGAATAAATCACTTTCAGATGTTACTGACCTTTTAAACATGGACCTTTTAAAAAATCATGCAGTAGGTATTTCAGTGCCTATGAGATGTATGCATGTATGTATAGCTGCCAGAGAGCTAGCCCTCCACTTACAAGACTTTGCACCTTTTGCTGACCAGATTTTTGCTAAAGTGTCACTTGGTTTATTCCTCTGCAATGTATCTTCACAACACAAGGATCTTTGGGCTTAGTATTTACAGGGATGAAGTGTTATCCTTGCCAAAAAATACTGGTTTCTAAAATTTCCCCATTAACACCAAAAAATTTTCTGTTTGGGGTATTCAATGCTTTATCTCATCACCTTAAATACTTATTGTACTTAGACAAACTTTGGCAATATACTTTCAAGTGTTCTTGTGCTTATTTTTCTATTAATATTGATAAAATAACCCTGCTTTTCTGAGGAGAAATATAAAGTAGCTTTCAGCTTTCAAAATGATTTTGAGCAAATTATTTGGAAAAGTCATTCAGTGCCTGACAAAACTCAATGGGAACACAAAAATCTCGCTGGGAAAAGCCATCTCTACTCCATGTGTGCACAGGTTCCACTCTGGTTTACAACCACCAGGCACAAGCTGGTGTTCTTCCCTAAAACCACTGCAAGGAAAAGAACTGTTACAACATGTGCCTTTTGATTCAGACCATAGTTGGACTTGTTGGAAAACAGACCTGAGAGAATTGGAAAAGGGCTGTGTGAGAGCACTGACTCACTTTTGGGTAGAATCAGCAGGCATGCCACAGCTGCTGGGAGTTAGGGAAAACCCCTGTTAAAAGTATCATGTTGACTTATGGGATCACACTTTATGGAAACCTTTCACTGAGCATTCAGCCTTCAACACAGTATTGTTGTCTAGGCAAGTGAGGTTTTATAAGCACCAAAACATTCAGCCTTCCACACACTCAGAAAGCTTTCAACAACCAATACTCAAACACTCATCTTCACACTGTGGTCAGGTATCAGTGGGCCTGACCAATGGTTTTTGAAAACTATGCTACTGACAAAGCTCGTATATGCTGAAAATCTCCACAGAAGGTATCTATCAGTCAGTATCTATTATTAATAGATATTGCAATTTCTCAGTTTTACTGTGGTTACAAAAACCCCAAACAAAAACAAACCAGAGAAGACTGTGGGACAGGGGTGGGCAGAAGTCTACATGTTTTTGAAAAGAACCCACCTAGTCCAAATTTTGGTGAGTCTATCAAAAGAAATTAAAAAGAAATAAAACCAGATGAATAAGATCTCTCCCATGCCTGGTTAGTATGTCATTTCTTCAGGGGCAAGAATTTTGATCATCTACATGTAGCACATTTTTAAAGTTTTGGTTTTGTTACTTACAATACAAATTTGGTAAGAGTGTAAAATAGGTGCTATCAGTAACTCACCAGTGCACCAATAAACACTGCACTGATGCAAAACTCAACCCCTCTCCTTCAAGGATGGATAACACTCAATTTCAAATATCCTGTTGTCTTAGAGGAACCTGTAAAAACCAGAAAGTTATGAATGAGTGCCAGCACTGTTACCTAGGTCAGCCAGTGGCCCTGATCCAGATAAATTAAGGTTAATTTACGTTATTTTATATTCTAGAGAATATGACAGTCTGTGCAGTTTTCCACTGGGCTGACAAGACCTCATGGTCCAGGAATTAAAAATCTGCAACTGCTTGGGCAGTAATTAACTTGTAGTTTTACCTGCGTGGATGTATTTCATCTGTGCAAGTAGTGAATAGCTTCATGTATGCAGTTTTTCTTTCTCTTTGCTTTCACCCAATTTGAAGAATTGACAGGATCTCACTGAGTAACATTTGTCTTGTTAAAGATCAGACTGACATTAAGATTTTTTAAAAAAAACCCATATCAGACTAATGAAACTCTAGAGCACCGGACCTTGGAAATTACCTTTTTAAAAACTGGGCCCACTTGAACAGTGAAATTTCAAACAGCATACTTATTTGCTTACAAAATTTAAGTGTCTGCTTTCCCTCTCCCCTTCCTTCAACCATCCTTGCTGCTTGCGCTGCAGCTTTGAAGGCTACCAGAAACATCTGGGCACCTCACAGAACAAAACAACCTTATGACAATCCCAGATGCAAGACACTTGTGCAAAGTGCCAAAATTAACACTACTAGAGCAAGAATAATAGCAGTGTATTCATCACGTATCTGTTCAAAACAATTCTCCCTGGAAGGGAAGAAGGGAGCTCACGGCTGACTGCACTGCTGCTGGCACGGAGCACAGGCAGGCAGGAGTCTCCCGGCACGGCGCTGACCTCGCCTCACCCAGCAGGCCTGGCCTCGGCTCCCGGTTTATTGGCTGCACGTGTGTTTTGTAACACCCTGTACTGCCTATTCTTGGAACGCTCTTTCCAGAGAAACCAAGGGACAGGGCTCACCCTCCACGGCCACTTCCAACCCAATCTCACCAGCAGCAGCAGCATCCTGCTCCTCGAGATAAACTCTCAGTTTATACAAGGGTAAGGGATCCAAACCTTGTTTGCATGCTCTGGAATCAGGTGACCCGTGAGTCAAGGGACAGAGCAATAAATTATTAAGAAAAACAAAACACTACACTAAAAATAGTGAACACGAGCAGCACATGAAGAATAAGTTTTTATACAATCAAAGCTCAAGGCCCTCCCCAGCCTCTTGTACAAATGGACATAAGCAAAGACAGATAAACAAATAAAACCTTACTTTAATTCCTCCTTGATAATTCGCAACTATATATTTAATTAAAAGTAAACAGCAGGGGGAAAAGCTCAAAAAGCTGAGTTTTGGACCAGCAGAAAAAGTATTAATGCCCAAAATAAATATCCAATGCAACTTCAGTCAGAAAATATCAAAATTACTTTCTTTCAGGGAAAATTGCTCCAATGATTCAGCTCAGATATGCCAAAAGCTTCACTTCAGCTACTAACACAGTTCAGGGAACATTAAGGATTTGCCCACTTGTCAGGTTTAATAGATCTAATAAATTATTGTGAATGCTCAAGTTAAGCATCAGGGAAAAAAAAATAAAACAAAAGCCCTTCACAACATTCCAGAATCCAAGTGTCTGATACCCATAGCTTATTTTGTCAACCCTCCCATTAGCAAAAACATTTTACAGAGATTTTCTACTAGAAATCAATAAAGAAAATACATTTTGTTATTATCAGGGGACAACAATGCATAATTTTGTTCGAAGAAGAGGACTTTTTGTAAGAGATAACAAAACAGCAAGCACAGAAGAGTAGTCAGAAAGACTTAAGTTTCCATTTAGAAATATCTGATTACATTGGCTATTACAGTAAACAGCTGGTTTTTTGCAACCACTTATCTTCATGCACTAATAAAAAACACATCTGAGAGATTTTTAGCACAGAACATTTTATTCTTACCATCTGAATTAGTGACTGATCTTGCAGAATCTGGCATGGGAATCCAGACAACAAGCAGCCTGCCCTCTTTATCCCCAGAAAAACTTGCAAACTGGGTTCACTATACCCTCCTTGCTGGGCTGAATCCCTAAAAAACAGCATTTAGAGAATCGTTTTTAGCACGAGTTGGTTTTCCTCTTGAGTATGGAAAAAAGCTTGTCTGAAATCCAAAGATTTTCCTCAGAGATAAATTCTTCACAGCCCAAGCTGGAAGCATGCCCTGCCAGTGGGGACCTCTGGGCTGGGCACAGCCCACGTGAATGCCACCCACGCCTCAGCAACCAGATGGCAGTGCCTTATCTGCCTGCCCAGGGAAGAGCCAGCACTGCCCCCAGGATTTCTCATGAAATTTCTGTGGAAAAGGCATAGACAAGGTTATGCCTCACCACCACCCAGCCTTGTAAGGTACCTCTGGTCAATGCCTAACAGGAAACCATATTTTCCTGTTCTTTTTTGTCTCTTAATCATCTTTCATAACAAGAAAGTTACTCGTTTTCTCCTTCTGCTTTCAAGATCCTCCATGGCTTACCACCATTCCTGTTGTCACCCACTCACTACTGCAGTAAACTGGCCTCTGATTACTTTAATCACCAGTTCTTACTCCCCCCTGTGTTGTCCTATACTTGATTAAAATGCCTCTGATTTGCAGCTTCTCCATTACGGTGATAAAGGCTTATTAGCCTGTGGGAGCACAGTTTATCTGTTTCCATCAGTATTATCCCTCTGTCTCGTCACAGCCCTCTGTTGGAAGCCATTGATTTAGTGTTTGATACTTGCATAAGGTCTGAGGTGAGGACAGTCGTCTGTTCCATGCTTGTATAATACCCAGCAAAACATGATACCTAAGTGTGACTCTTAATTTGTATCACAGATAACAAATAATAATTTTCAGGCAATAACTCAATGAATTTGGTTCTTTCCCTTTAAGTCCTCTTATGACTGAATTACACACCTGGAGAATGAAGTCCTTGATCCATCTGACACAGCAACACAAAATAGTCAGGAAATGCAGCCTGAGAATATAGAGGCTTGGTACACAACTACATGAAGTACTTCACTCTGTAAAGAAGCCGGTGCTGTAGTCAAGACCCACAAGCATAGATGTGCCTCACAAACAGCAAAAGCTGAGGAAACTACACATTCTTAACAGCACTGATAAAACAGACAAGTTGTTTATGCTGCATGAGAAGTGACTTGGACTCAGTTAAGTACACAGCTCTTGTTCGTGAATTCGCAAATCAAAACCCACAGTGCCATGAAGTTTAGTCTACAACAATCCTTCAGATGTCCTACCCTAAAAAGAGCTATTGACACTTCTAGTCTGAATTTAACTACAGTAGCTACGGGACCTGTGGAGTAACCTTGCTATAAAAATAAGAGAGCACTTGGGGTGCTTCCAGCATCCTGCTCACACAGCCCAAGGCCAGCACCGCAGCTGCACGTGCGAGTCAGATGAGCAGTCACATCCACCCCACCGACTACGGGCTCCTCCTCACCTGTACCCTGCCCAGGTCAAATCCAGAGAGCTTCCTACCTCCTGCTCCCTTTCACCCTTGCCATGCTATTCTAGTTGCATGAGGCAATTTTCATGTTAAGCTAACTTCTGCATTTAAACTAATGTTTTAACTGCCAGGCATTTTAAAGTATACAGTACTTCAGACATCTTTTAGAAAGATGTTATAGAAACTCAAATATGCAAGGCATCTAAGAATTCATATCCACTTTCTCTCAGTTTACTTTTTCTCCTTCTCCAGCTGCTTTGTTTTACATTTTAAAATTTATATTAAAGTCATAAAACCAACAAGTTTCATAAACTTTGCTAAAACTGGAGAGTAAAATATGTTAGTTGCCATGGTGGTAGTGAGCAGTCGCTGGGTCAGGATGCAGAGAACTTTTCTTGTTCTGTCTCATCATTTGCATCAGAAGTTCAGCCATCTGTTATTAACTATTTAACAACAGTCTTGCTTGTTAGCACTGGTGCTTGCTATTTAAGCTCCCCACCTTCAACCCTTTTGAAAAATCTACTAATTAATGTGGAAATTCATCTGAAGGCTCAGTCATCTTTCAGGTAGGATGACCACCATTACTTCAACTTGGCCAATATTCTCTTTTCACACCAAGGAAAAAGCAAACACTTTTGCAGACACCAACCTCTAGAAGCAGCAGCTTTATTGTTAGCCATCAATTTGAAAAGAATTCCATCAGACAGTAGATGATGTGGCTGAACTCCAAGACAGCCACAATCCCTCCCATTTAAGTACACTTCACTATACATTATTGTCCTCAAGTTCCAAAGCATCCCTCAGTCTTTTTGATCCCACCTTCTTGATATTGCAAAAGAAAAGTTTTTAATTTTATTTCAGAGGGTGAATAACATCAACTCAACCATGTGTTGCTAGCAAGTAAATACTGCCTTTTATCCTCTAAGAGTATCTGAAACATGTTTGTCTACTTGCTGCACACATGAAGAAAACAAGAACTCAGTCACCCATTTCCAAGCTTAGAATTTTGGAGTTAAAAGCATTTTACGTTCTCTTGACTCCACTATCTTCATTTAAATCTGCATGACCTAAAGAAAAATACTTATGCTTTCTGAATCTCATCCTAGGAAAGCAGGCCAGTCTTGATGCTCCTCACGCATCACACCCTCAAAAGAAAGTGGGAGGCTGTACAGTGACAAAAGGGAACAATGCATCTGTTTCTTTTACTGTTCCTAGAACTACTTCACAAAAAAAAAAAAGAAAAAAAAAATCAGTACTATTAGGGGCAAGGAAGAGGCCTTCAGCAGGAAGTCCTTGTTTCAGCCATTTAACACCCTAAATATGCTAAGAGCACTGTTCACAGGTACAACCAGCTAAACACAGATCCTCCAAAATCAAAGTGGAAGAAAATTTTTAAAAATACTTATGTAGAATATGGAAAGAAAGTTGCAGGGCATCAGAGGACTAATTCACATGTCCCAGTAACAAGACAGTATTTTCCAGGCTGTTCTGTATTTCATGATGACAAGCAGACCAGCAGCCTGTTACATGCACTAGCAATTGCAGTGCAGGAGAAGGTGGCTCAGAGACAGCACAGGCTGAGATGCCTTCTCAGACAAAAAAGATGAGAAATTTGGTAGATACAACCACATATGCATAGGATAGATCTGATATGATGCTAGGGTTTAGAGACCCAGAGTAAGAACCCAGTGTCATTACTTCTGGCTCCAGTGAGAATGATGCAACTGAACAGTCTGGAAGTGCCTGACAAGGCTTTGCTTTTAGCATGTTCAGGAAAATTCTCCATTACAGATATCTGACTTCATATGTGAGGGTATGGAGAAACACATCCAGAGCAGCTTCCTGATTATCAGACCATATAAACTCAAGAGGCTTGGTTCAATTCCAAGAAGTATGTGAACACTGATGGCATAACTAAGCTCAAGATAAATATGGGGAAGAACTGTTATGCACATTTTCTGCCCACATGCAAGGCACCTGCTAATGCCACTGAGCTGCAATATTTTTTCCCCAAAATAACTGAAAAATAAGAAAATGAGAAACAAGCCTAAGAGTGCAAATGCACTGATAATAATAAAGCTTTTAAAGAGCATTCACAGGGAGAAGAGATAGAAACACTCAAGAATTCAATAATTTTATTTTAATGGACAAGACATTAAACATTATAGTATGCAGGTTAAGTAGGAGCTGATATCCCTATAACTTTATTACAATATCATGTCAGTTAGAAATCATACCTACAAGCTGAAAACTTCTGCAGCACTGCTGCTAGAACAGAACTAGCTATCACGGTAATTAAAAAAGCACACAGGAAAAAAAAAGCACAGGACTCATTAGGAAGTGTTCTCAGGTGAGGAATGTAGATTAAGAATGCCATTATTTTATCTGAAATACAGAAAAAGACAAAACAAAAAGCCCAGAGCAAACTATTTTCATAACATCTGACCTCTTCTACTGCAGATTTTTTTTGTATTCGTCTTCTCTTTGTGCTACTTGATCTCCCAAAACTTTGATGTTACAAACCATTCATTGTCATCTAAGCGGAGGGTAATTTATCTTGTGCAACTTTGTCAGAACATGTTTGACCACCCAAAATCCTCCTCCTAGCTAGTAAGGCTACCTCCAGCTTCTGTAGGTTTCAGTATTTGCAGTCCAAATTATTGAGAGGGTGGGGTGGAGGGAGAGGCATAAGGCTAGCAGACCAAAGGCAGAGACTGTACTTCTTCCTGAGAAATGCAAGGAGCTCTGAGAGATGAAATTGATGATGGTGGAGCAGCATGAAGCTCCTCGGGTCTTTTTTCCAATGCTATTAACCTTCACCTACAACGCCTGCCCTTAAGTGGTTAAACAGTAACCTGCAAAAGTAAAAAAGTTACAAAAGAGACAATATATACTTTCCATCTAAAAAAAAATTCTGGGAGAGTGGCCAGGCCTATAAAATTGTTTTGAAATTTTATTTGGGAGGATAAATAAGGACAGTACAACTCCCAAGCTGTGTAAAAGACTGCACACTTTAAAATGGACACCAGAGGCTACTATGAAATTTTGAATGCATAAAACAAAAGAACATTTTTCAAAGTTTTAGAATTGAACTCTGTCACACAGCACAATTTAGCTATTTACAAGTTTCCACACTGTAAGTAATGTTATTAAGCTCTAATAGTCTTCTGGTACTCCAAATAATAAAAAGTTACATAGGGTCAAAACCGACAGGCTTAACAGAATTTCAGCCAAGAATCTAGTTTGCCTCCCTCTTCCCCAATATATGGTAATTTTCCACATAGCAAAATGGAAGATTTGTATATTTAAAATTTAATCTATGCAATTATGAAACTTCAATTCCTTACTACTTTACAAAGCAATGCTTCAGTGATCCAAAGCCAATATTCCCACACAAAACACAAGAGTACACTAGTGGAATCATTCCTCCTCTCGTGCCAGGAGGTGGGCATCCAATATCAGCAAGCTTACTTAAATTAGAGCTCTTGTACTTTTCTGAGGAATATCAACAAGCTCTAGGGACAGGATGAATATATATATATATATATATATGCAAGTACCAGGTCAGAGCAACATTCACATTTTTAGATAACAAGTTTGCTTAAAAGGCAATAGATAATCCATAATTCTGCATTGAGTTCAGTATTATATTAATAAGCTTTTTACACCATATAGTCGAGCAACTAGTAAGATGCAAATTTAAAATACATATTTTTATTGCCTCCAAAGCTGACATATTTGCATCAGGTTCATTTGCCCCAAGACAAACAAGTAGTGGCAAAGGGCTGATAATGTTTCATGCATTGTTTCTAGCAGAAATCAAAATACTGTAATAGTTTCCTCCTGCTGGAGGAAAAAAAAAAGGAGGAGAGAGAAACTTGACCTACATAACAAGGCACAGAAGAAACTCAGTTAAGCTTCAGGGTGTTTTTGGGAGGGGGAAGAGGTTGTTTTTTTTCTCCTAACAATGAAGAGTCAAACAGTTACATATGGCTACACTAACTACAACTGTTAGCACATCTGACACTTAACTACACGTCTCGATTTTAAGGCTTAAAAATCCTCCCCTCCTGTTCCAGGACATTTAATACTCTTGCCCTAACCGCCTAATGAATTAATCGAGTTAATTTTTAGGCTGTCCATTACTCTCCTTTAAGGGAACGTTAAAAAAGGAAAAAGAAAAGCCAACCCCCAGCTCACAGAAGTTAAGCCTTTCATAGGCTCAGTACACGGAAGGAAAGGAAGAACGTCTGGTTTGGGTTTCTAAAGGAACTGTTTATAGACTCAGCCGAAGACACAAACTTTGGTACACTTCAGCATAGGTGGATTTCAAATCACCTTTCACAGACAACCACCAGCACCAACTGCCGATCACTCCGAGTTACACAGCTTGAACTTGTTCCACGCTCGGGAAGCCTGTCCGGGCCGGTGCCGCCGGCCTTCCAGCCTCCCCCC
>VWYI01037231.1:0-11761 GCA_013399455.1 Anthoscopus minutus | reverse complement strand
AACCGGGGCCCTCTCGGAGGGGATGTCAAGGGACGGCAGGGCCCGGCCGGCGGCGGGAGCCGCTCCCCTGCCCCGGGGCACGCTGGCACCGCGCTCCCCACACCAGCGAAACTCCGGGCTAGAGCAGCTGCCGTGGGTCTGTGCGCTGGCACCACGCATGGAATGTTCCCGCACAGCACCGCTCTCAAGAGCCGGCCTGAGCGAGCTGCAGTCTATGAGGTGATGAATATTTACATCTGGAGTGGAAAAAGCCGCCCGCCCGTTCTCCTGCCAGCCCGCACCAGTTAATTTCCCACTGCTTTTTCCACTGCTCAGCCCACTCGGGAGTGGCTCGGCTGCCTCATTCCTCTGACCCTCCTGGAGCATACAGAGGGGAAGAGGATCTCGCATCAGCTCTCCTTGCACTACTGTAGTTCTTACTCCAGTATTTGTAATGGGCACTTCTGAGGATTAATTTGAGACTGTTTCAAGAGACTAGTCTCAAAACAGCATGTACTACTCTAGATGTAGTCTAAACAACGTAGTGGCTACGTTAAACTCTGACGTATTTACAAGTATTAAAAGTCAGATGACAGTCACCATATTAACATAATCAGTGCAAAAAACCTATCTCATTCAGCCTAACCACATCAAAAAGCAAGACTAAAACCCTTGTTCTGTAATTAGATATCATGAAACTATGAAAAGTCTGGACTACACTAGAAAACTAGACTACACAACCACATTCAAAACCCAGTACCACTCACTAACTCATTCAAGAGCATGGAAAACATGCCACTTCATAAAATGACTTTTCCTCACTCACATTTTATACACCAGTACCATTTAGCTGTGGTTGCAAAGAAAACAGTCTATATAAGATTTTTAAATAGACATTTTACCTGAGAAAGGTCAGATACCTTTTAGAAGTTGGCCCATTTAAAGATCTCACATACAGATAGTGCCTTACAGAGAGTTAGATGCAAAACATACCATTAGTCGCTAACATTCAAGCTCCCTGTATATTTTACCTGTTTGCTTTCCAAGTATTTTTTCTTCATGGAACATTTACTTCTACAAAAACACTGTCATTTACACAGTTATCTGAAAAAGCAATTTCAGGTTTTCTTAATCAAACAACTACCTTGCATTTGAGAAAAGTACTCAGATGATTTTCTGCGAAACACTTATTCAGTATCTACAGAAGGAATGGGAGGGGTAAGAGGAATATTTATCACATTAGTAAACATGGTACTTTAGAAGTTTTGCTAACAAGAGGCAGGAACAACAACATTCGAGTCAGTTCTCATCAGGGCCAGCAGAGACCACATTCAGGAGCCAGCAGCTGTTTTCACAGGCCAGCTAACAATGTTTTAGTGATGAGCAGCTGTCTCTAGATGATGGGCATACCTACCCACCATGCTACTCCTCAATACTCTCTGCACACTGGGCTAATGCAGTGCAACCGCAAAGATCCTTTTCACACCAGATATTCTTCACATGCAGTAAAAGTAGGGCAGCTTGTTGACACTCCAGCTTTTATGCTCACAGTCTTAAACCAGCTGTAGGTACACAGAGCTGAGCTCTGTGCCTGTTTGTGGATGAACACCCCAGAAATGAAAGCATCCAGCCTAATAAGATGCTAGATTTATAAACTGCAATATTACAAATTCTACCAAAACAAAAGCTACCTTGAAGGACTCATTTTTGATGCATTTTTATTGGATCTCTTATGCTCCCACAAATTCCAGAGGCACAAGACTCTTTACATGAGAATATGGTGGCACACAGAGGTATACATAGGACTTCATCCTAGACTGCATACTTCATCATCATAAAGTACCTGCATTTCAAATACTATTACTGTCATCACAGTCCTAACACTGTGCAAAACAATAAGCAAGAATCAAGATAACCAGACTGTATTTTAACCCACCTTCTGCCACAAATAGAATAACACTTCTAAAAACAAAACAGTGATGTTTTCATAACAATGGATTTTGTCCCAACAATTGGCAGTAAGTAGTTCTACACATTCCATAAAGTGGGAAATCAGAGCCAAGTATGGTTCATCTCAATATCAAATGAATTACACATCAATTCAGAGGTACTTGCCAACGGACATAATTGGCATCATCCCTACATTATAAAAAACACTCAACTTCAACCTTTGAAGGGCCACACCAAAGCACAGGATGTCTAGTAATAAGCCAGTTCAGAAAAGCACCCTAATTCAGATTCCAGGCCTGCCTCGGGCAGGAAAAGCAAGATGTACATGTGACCCCTCAGGAGCAAAGCCTAAGTGACCCACAGCACCTTATGTTTACACAGCCCAGTCATGAAGACAAGCTAAAAATAAAAATACACTTCTACTAACACATCTCTTCCTTGAAACAAACATTTTGGATTTAGTTACTAATTTGCAGAACACAAAACCACCAAGTGTTCTCATGTAGACAACCTTATTCCCCTTCTCCCAGTACAGATGCTCAGTTCCTCAGAACAAAGCTGAGGTCAGTTCTTGATGCTTGCAATGCATGTTAAAGAGATGGTTAGATACACACTCACACTTCATGCACAGTTTTCCTTTTACTGATGTTCAAACTCAAATTTCTTGAGTGAGAAGGGCTACATTCAGTCTACAGTACACCAAGAGAAGTTGAAAGAATCAGATACTAAGTCCCACAAGGATCAGATGCTAACAGTCCTACTATGATGTTTAAATCAAACAAAAATTAAAACCAAATAAAATAAAAATCAGTATGTAATACAGAGCTACTCAAATTTCATACTAGAAATGTGCCCAAGAATTAATTTCACCAGCTTAAAAAAAGCATCCTAAAATATTTATAAAAGGCCACTAAATCTTCTCAGTATGAGGATGGATTGAAAGAATGTACAAAGCACATCAAGCACCGTAACTTTTATCTACAGTGGATCCAAAATACTTTCTCATAGAAAGTTGCTAATTCAGCAAGGCTCTGATAGGAAACATCCAGTCATGACTGGCCTAAGTTTAGTGAACTTAACTGCTTGATGAAGATGATCCAGGTGTGCATTCTAGCACTTTTACATTGAACTTTGCCCTCAGACATTTCCAGTATTATCAACTATTCCTCATGTTTCACCTGCATGAACTAGCCATTTGGTTTTACTCCTCTTTTTACCAGCAGACTCCTCAGAGGGCTCCTCCACACTATGCCTGCGTTAGCACGGTGTAGTTAACTACACCATGAGTACAGCTGCTAGTACAGCTATAGTAGCAACCACTAGCCAGGCCTACCCTGCAATTCTACCTCTCCAGATACTTTGTTTCTCATGGTTTCCCCACTGTAAACAAAATTCCTCTGGCCATTCAAATAGCATGCGCTTCAAAAGGAAGATGTTTCCCCCTCAAAACAAAGCAAAATTATACTTTTCACTAAAAGGCAACTCAAGTGGGAAAACTTGCATAGAAAATATACTTGAAGCTCAATTTTAAGGACTTTTACAGCAGAGAAAACAGGGTTCACCTCTGAGCAGCATGAGTGCTGATATCAATCCCTTTGACCTAACTGCATTCCCAGTCCATGCTGCTATTCAGTTTTGTCTCTGTTCAGTTCCTACTGATAGGAAAGTCCTCCTCTTTTATTCCACATCACTGTAAAGAAGTTCTTCCCTTCTTGATGCAACTATTCTCTTCTCCCCTACCCTCAAATTCACCTACTTAATCAAAATTTTTAAAATAAAGAACAAGTAAATAGAAGTCTTGAAGATTCAGAAGTTTTAAAGATTCGGATCTAACACGCAAAGTAAACGCACCAGTATTTGTGACTTTACGGAAAAGAGCACATTAAAAAAAGCACCAGCACAACATACCAAAACTCTACTCTCTGTTAACTCAGGAGTTATGGCAAGTAGCCATCACAGACTGCTTTTACACACCCTCTCAGCACCACCCCCCCAACTCTGCAAACAAAGCCTTCCACCAAACTTGCTGACCTGCCTGGAAGTGTGAGTTTGAGCCATGGTTTGCTTCACTTGCGTTGCTGGGCTGGTGCCCTGGCAGGGAATCAAGAAGAACAATACCTGGCAGAGGAGAAGGGCTTCCCATTGCTCTGAAAAAAAGCATGCTGACCACAGCAGCTCTTCCTGCACATCTCCTTCCCTCGTCCCTCAGAAGAAACCAGCTGCCACTCTACCACCTCCCATTGTGGTGCTGACTGTACTGAGGACGTGGGTAATACTTGCTATCCTCAATTCTACTGAAGTTCTCTCTTTTTGCCCTTCCTGCCCTCGTTATACAAAACAAGATGATACTTGCACAGCATGCTGAGAAAGAAGCTTGATTGTTGCGGCACAGAGAAGTGTGAAATATGTCCTAGAAATCCTGAAGGCTCATAAGTGGGAAAAGGAATACACAGCATACAAAGCAAACACCATTAAGAGGTTAAATAGCACAAGCAGTCACCTGCTCATACACTCCCTAAAGTAGTTCACTATTCAATATGGACTTACTTACCAACCTGGTTCCCATGGATCTTGATAGAAAAAAGATCACTAACTTGTGTAATGTAAAGCAGATTACATTGCTCATGTGAAACCAGAGTGTCCTTATTTCACATATATTCTCCCTTTTTTTATGCCTTAGAAGAAAATCCAACTTGGTTTTTTTCCTCAGAAAATGCCAACAGGTTTGGGAAATGCATTGATCATTGCTAAGAGGGAAGCCTAACTGCCCCATGGTTACTGGGTACTAAATACCTGGACAGAGACTGCATGACTGCCTAAGTAAAGAAAAGTGATCAAACAAAAAAAAATGAATACAGGGGGGAAGAGCTCCCCTTACTGCTCTTGAAGAAACAAAGTTATTCAGAAGATTTCTCAGTGAGACTATTTTGCTTGCCTTTGTTCATTACAAGGACTCTAACAATCAGCACAGTCATGAAAGTATCATCAGTATTTCATGTATACAGAGTGCTTCCCTCCCTGTGTGTTCAGCTGCCTCACGCAGTTCCCTCTCCAAATTATCCCCAAGAACATCCTCATGCTGCCCTATACATTTTTGCATTTGGAGTCAATGTAATGTTGTAATACCATCCCAGACAGCAACTTGAACCAGCTTTGGCCCCAAAGCTAGCATTAAAATCACTAGCCAAAGAACTAGTCAGGCCCATTTCACACAGAAGAAAATGTATTAGTACAAGTGAGTTGGTTTTGACTTGGTCAGATTAACTCTGAATTGTTAAGAAAAGATGGAGAATTTTTATGACTTACAACTCAATTATACTGTTTACAAGTAGCCTTTATAAAAAAAATCTTTTCCAAACTCAGTACAGCTCTGATTGCAGAGCAAGAATAACTCACATGGCTTCAGCCATGTGCTGGTAGCTATAGTCATGCCACCCTGCATGAGACCAGCAGAAAAAGGACTAGGTAATGAAAGTGAAGTCTTCCAAAATCCAGCTACCTACCCAGGTCCTCTTTTGTATTTGCATTCATCCTTAAATACCTACTTATACATGGAGGTTCAGTACCAGGTAGTACAAAGGTAACCATGCAACTGTACATGCACTTCTAAAACAGTTTTAACTTAAAAACTGGCTTATGTCTAAACATTAATTTTAATGACCTGCAAAGACTGAACCATTTACCACCTTTTTGAAAGACAATGATGTGAGCTATTTCCAAAAAATCTAAAAAACATAGTTTATCAAGTATCACATTGGAATGGAGACAATAGCTACCACTATATTACAGTTAAACTGCAAGACCTTACAGACGAAAAGAATAGCTGGACTGTTACCTTAAACTCATTGCTGAGAAGACAAAAGGTTATGGCTATTTCTCCATCAGTAAACAGCTGCTATAAGCAGAAGTTTGTCAAAAGAACTAAGAAACATTTTATAAACGGTGAAACAGACAGAGCAAGTTCTTTAAACCAATGTCATATAGCTGGTTTGTTCTCATTACTTACTGTTTTCATAGAAGATTTCTAATTTTAATAAGCAGAATTTAATTTGGCAGCAAACTCTTGTCTCTCATGAGAATCTGTATTTATAAATGTTAGCTTATTTTTGAAAACATTTAGAACTCAGATCCAATAATAGTGTCAACACTGCCCTTAACAACAAAGTCTAACCTAATATGTTTCACCCCAGGGATCTGATCTGGCATGCCAAAGTTTCTCACTTCAGCAAGTAAAGAATATGGTCAGAAGGGTCAGTTTATATATTCCAAGTCTATGGGCTTGGCAGAAGGGTCAGTTTATATATTCCAAGTCTATGGGCTTGGCATATCCACAATCCCCAAAATATCCACCAAAATATCCACTCCAGCAGCATCTGTTTTAGCACCAGCTAAAGGCAGCTAGTGTGGACAACATCAAGCAAACTACAAAAAAAAGGCAAAGTTGTTACTAGGATGATTCTCTCTTGAGAAACAGTTAAGCCATGAAGAATTCTCACTGCTGAACAATGATAAAAGCAATATTCCAACCCAAGAAATACTTTTACAACAGGAAGATTTGTTTTAGCTAGGTACAAATGGCAGAACAGGTAAGAAAACTAACATAAGCTGGCATTTCAAACTAAAACCTGAGGTTTTCCATTCTACAAATGAATACACTTTAAATTTTTTGGTGCCTAACATTTTTAAAAAGTTAAGCACCTAAAAGCTAAGAATTCTTTTAAGTTAAATGTTTGAGGTAGAGATTTAATAGAGAGTTTATATTGCCATTTTTCAGGTGCAAGGATAGAGCTGTATTGAAAGCATCTAGACTCCACCCTCTATTAAAAAGAAAAGGCTTCTGTTCCTGTTCACTCATATCCTGCATCTATATATTATCTGTTATCAGAACAAATCTGCTCTCCCCAAAGATTAGAGCTGGCTTCATGCCTCATGAACAGAATCTGAGTGCAGTACCTGTCAGTTTGGTGGGGTTGGTGGGGTTTTTTACCCTCAACAGTTTCAGGTTTTCTTTCTTTTTGAGAACAAGCTAGTTTGATTTGAAAGCAATGCAGGCAGGAGGAGCAGGCTGGGGGAGCAGGCAGGGGGAGCAGGCTGGGGCACACGCAGCTGGCCACACGTGCCCGGCAGAGCCTGCTGGCCCTCAGGGCTTCCTGAGGCAGGCACAGCGTCACCCCCAGCTCATTAGCACCCAACCTGCACTTACCTGTGCCAACCCTGCCCCAAGCATTGCCCAAACACCTTTGGAGTGACAACTCCACTGAGCAGGAAGCAGCTCATTTTCAGTTTATTACTTTGTTGACTGGCTACATCATTCTACCATGGAAAAGTTTAAGTGCTTCATGACGTTTCACTGAGAAGATACTACAAAATTAAAGTGTCTGTATCACAGTTCAATATAGGACACTAAAACAACAGTCATCCTTTTTCATTATATATTTTCACTTCCTAGTCTGCATACTCTGTAGCACATCATCTTTGCTAAAAAATTTTCCGTAACACCTTCCCCAGTTAATATAGGGCATATTTTATGCTTATAAAAACAAGGGCCTTACCCACATCTCCTAAATTAACAACCAACTCCACAACTGAACACACTGGTTCAGCTCACTTCCCTCCAGTCCCATGCATCCCCATCCTTCCTCCTAAGAATCTAAATTCCAACAATTGTTCATTAATCTCTCCTCCAGCTTTTCCCACAGATACATCCCAAAATGCCTCAGCTATGTTTCCCACAGTAAACAGACTTTTGCTGAACTGAGAGTTACCTCTTTCCATACCAACCCACCAAGTAATGTGGCAAGAAGTCCCTTAACCCAGTTACTACAAACAGACCCAGAGGCACATATCCAAGTTTGACTTGCAAAGAAGGAAGAAGACAAAAAGCAATCTTCACACTGCTTGTTCCTCTCTTGTAGACAGAAAGTAATTTCTGTAAATTAGGATAATCTCAAGGATTAATGCTTCAGAAAGTGAGGACTGCTTTTTGTTTCATTTGTAAGTGAAAACAAACTAGTTTCTACACAGCAAAAACACATAGAGGAATAAACAAAGCAAGGCAATAAAAAAGTAAGAAAAGACTAGAATAAGGTGATAAAAACCAGCCAGCATGCATTTAGAGACAAACAAGCCTGTCCTCCTCCTTTAAATGATCATTCACGCAATGAGGGGGAGGGAGGAGGAAGGAGCAGTAACTCCCAGCTATTTAGACTATAGTAAAACTTTTGATGTCTTGTAACATTTCCACAGTAAAATATGACTATACTGTAGATTCATCTAAACCACATGATTTTTTCCAGCCGTGCACCAAGTGTGCTCTAAGAGTACATAACAAGCCTTCGGAGTTTGGCAGCAAGCTATTACCCTGACATTATGCAATGTTTTCATTAATGCTGATGGTGAAACAGTGTGTTTATACAGTTTATGAACAAAGCTGAGCTGGAAAACTTTGCAAGCACTCTGCTATGAAGTCTTATTCTGTCTTCCAAACTCAATAAATGCCGAAGCCATCAGAAGTCATTAGAACGAAGTTCAGTAGAAGCAAGAGCAAAGCTCTGTACTTGAGAAAAGAAACAGCAGTCCAAACATGCAGCACGAAGCAGCTGACTAGGCAGCTGTACTGCAGAAACCAAATTGTGATGATATCATGGATCAAAGCCAGGTAACCCAATATGTTGTTACCGCAGAAAGAAATAAAAAACAAAACAAAAAAAAAACCAAAAAAACCCGAACCAAAACTAACCCCAAACTCAAACATCACTCCAAAAACATTGTATGTAAGAAAGGGTGATAAATAATTCTTCTCCCTGGCACCAGTGAAGCCTCAGCTGAAGAAACATGACCGCTGTATTTTAAGATGCTTCAACACTTCACTTAGAACAGCAGCACAGGGAAGCTGAGCAGCAGTCATCAGTATTTGAGTTACTGCATTCCCTAGACCCAGTACAGACAGTTCTAGGAATGTGCTCAGAGCAACCACTGTCCTTCCACACTCAAACCCCACCTGATGGCTACATCCTGCCTGATGCTCATGAGATACACCCCGGGAATGCCCCATGCCTTTGCGTGGCAAAGGAATAAGCTCACATTTTTATCTGCACTTTCAAAACTCTCTTCCTGCTCTCCCTCACCCCCAAAACTGTTCTGCCGGTTTGCTATGCAGATCTCAATACTCCATCCCCTCCATACTGCTCTCACATATTACATATCCATATCTGCAATTTTCCAACTTTCTCTTCTGTAGAGGAAAGTACCTTAGGGCCAAATTCCCATGTTTTCTTCATTTCTATCCATCCCTCTCATCTCCTTAAATTTAAGCATTCTGTAACACTTCCCACTGATAAAAACAGTTGCACATTTAGATCTTCTCTTTCTTCTCCTGCAGCATCCATCTTCACTGGGGATAACAAGAACCTTATTGGTAGTTCAGCAAAGGCTAAACCACACCTCTCACAATGTGCCTGGGCATTACAATCCTCAGTGCAGTGGTGAGTTAAATTCCAACAAGAACTGCATCCCTCTGCTCCAAATTGATTCTGATATAATAATTCGTAAGAACAACAAAAAAGAAGCTAACACACTGCAAACCTGTTTAAAGTCTGCTTCTTTATGCTTTATTTGGGGTGTGAACTTACAATCTTCTCAGGATTTTGAGGCTCTGTAGAGAAGTGAAGCCTGTGGCAAGCTGAGTGGTCTGCTAGTCCTCTGCCCTTTGCTATTAATTTGCGACGATTGGAAGCAGGTGACTGCACACTTGGCTGCTAGTGTCCTGTGGTACAGCTGCTATGCAGAAAGCAGCACATGTAAACATTTGCATGATTCGTGCCTCCTAAGAGTCTCTGTGGGCCGCATGTGGCATTTAGGCAGCACTTTCACAACCCCCTTTGTGCACGGTATTGCTCTATTAGCACACAGTTAAGCTGGAGGGATCCACGAAAATGGCTGGAGATACCCTCCCATGTTTGGCAAGATCCATGATTATTTATTTCATGACTTGTTAATTATCTTAGAAGAATTTCAAGACATAACTTTTGAAGGATTTTGCCCAGTTTGTGGTAAAGACTTTACAGTGTACAAGAATCTCAATTTATTATCTCTCAGCTTACAGGGAAAAAAAAAGGAAAAAAAAACCAACACAAAAATACCCCAGCAACTTAATAACTTGCTTTCTATACAAATTTTGTTCCTTCTACATCCAAGCTGTTAAAAAAAAGGCATCTGATCACTTTTCATACATCAACTGAAAATGTTTCCAGTATTCTAACTCCTTCTGCCTGAAAATTTAAGAAAGGAATAGACAAAGATCACATAGATGTTGAACTGCTAGATCAGAACATTTTAAAGCTGAAAATATTGACTTGGTTTTACCTGGCTATTTTGAAATATAATTTCACCCTGACAGTAAACAGTTTTCAAACTTCAGTGTCTGGTATTAAAATCTTAGGACTCCAAAAACAACCAGCCTTGCTGTAGTAGATGGTGTGAAGGTTTAAGCAGTTAAGAAACAAGGAGAGAGGCAATGAGGAAGGCCCATTTCAAAACCATAATATTTAAATCCCATCAGTTTATGATTGCTTCTGTACTATCTGCGCTATCATCACACCATATAATCCTTGCAGCACATACAGACAAGAAATCCACCTAAGAGTGGCCATTTATGCAGTGTTGCTATTAGCAAACATGTCATTAACAAACCTAATTAAGACGTGTATGTCATGTAAGGGTTAGTATTTAATACACAAATATCTGAGCTATATAAAAGTGTTTCTCAAAACACCAAAGTGATTATAACAGAAATAGAACTTCTTTTTAGACTGAAAGCAATTAGATAATCAATTGAATCATCAAAACTTTAGGAAACACGGATTATTTTTTTAATTAATATTCGGAATACTACGATGAGCATCCATAAGATTTTCTTCAAAAAATATCTTGCTTTAACACGAATCAATAATCACTGCTCTGGTGGATCAAAATAGAAGTCATGACATATTTCCAGCTCTAGGGGCATCAGCAGCTGTTGCTATACGGCAAAAGAGCTCAAGTGTTATAAACACATACGTAGACTGCCGTCTTGATTTTTCTGTAAAACCAGATGTCAGTAATCCGGTAAGATGCAACCAAATAATCGTGAAAAAATTGTGTTTCGCCACGCTTCTTATGAAATATCTCCATTATAACTGGGAAGAAAAGCACTGTCAGTTTATAGAACAACACAGATGTAAGTTATAGTTATTTTCAGGGTGTTTTTCAGCTATATTTGGACATTTCTGTACATCTTCTGGCTTTGTCTGCCGATGCCCGATTTGCCTTTGACCGACTCTCGCCTCAGCATTGCAGGACTGTGCTAACGAGCCGGCTGTGTCTGACACACGAACTGCAGCATTCACACAGCAAAAGCACTTCGCTACGGCGTTCGCTACGGCCCTTCCATCGAGCCAAGACAATGGAAAGCCGAAGGGCAGGTAGGACATGGGGCTGTAACCCCCCTTCGCGGGTCACCTCCCGCATCCCACTCCCACTGGCATTCCCGAGTTGAGCCCGAGTACCTGGATTCCTTCTCAGCCCCCAAAATGACAGGAGAGGGGATAAGGAAATAGAGCGATAACATCGAAACCAAACATCGGGCTACTTCTAATCCCACAGACAAGACAATCAAAAAGAAAGGTACTGATAAGCCGTTTACCTCGTTCCGGCTTCATCTTCCCTGCTGCCTCAGCGAGGTCTGACAGGGCCGAGGTGCCGTGCCGCTGTCCCCGCGGAGCCGGGCTGTCGCTGCCCGGGCCAGCGGTGTCAGTCGCGCCCTGGGAGCGGGCACAGCCGGCGGGAGGCGGCC
>VWYI01037229.1:207038-259370 GCA_013399455.1 Anthoscopus minutus | reverse complement strand
GCATCATAAAGTCACCCCAGGACATGTTCATATTCATCTGGCCTTTATTTTAACATCTTATTACCCTATGAGCTTTTATTATAATTTTGAAGAAATGTTGAGATCATGGAGTCTGAACTCTGGGAGCTCTTGATCACAAACACATAGCATCAGCCACAGCCACTAAGAGTGCAGGAAAGGGAGCAAAGAAACTAGCAGATGACTCAGAAAACATCTTGGATAGTTTGGCTGTAAAGAGACTCAAAGAAGGTGAAGCATTTACTTCAGTGCTGCTGGTCAGGCCTATTATGCTACACAGGAGCACTGTTGTCAGTGAAAGGCATGGCACAAGTGCCTACAGCCTGCAGTTTACATGATTATCTGTGGAAGAAGTTAAGATGGCTCAGTTCATAAAAGCACACTAGTACAAATATTTATGTAAACTGTGCTTGTAATGTCTCAGTTCAAATGCAAGCAATTATACTTCTGGCATGTTTATCTAGTCTTGGTGGAAGTGCCTGACCTTTACGTCGCTTAACGTGGATAATGCAAGCTGCTGTTAATGACATATTTTAAGTTAAATTCTGCTTACTTTGGAATGGAGTAAACCACATGGTAGAAGTTACATACCAATCTTTTCACACCAGTCAAGCCCAAGACCCTGCTTTTTACTAGAAGACAGCATACTGCTTATAAAGTGCATCTTCATGTGCATGCATTTTTATAATATATAACTATTTCTATATATTAAACTTTGTATGTATAGTTATGTATAATAGAGGTGTTTATGGTCCTGAAATATTGCTACTTCAAGTTATGCAAGCTGGATTATCTCCCACGAGTTGTGGAGCTTGGGGGCCTGACTTCTGTTTTTCAATACTTAAGCAAATCCAAGGAGACCCTCTACACAGGGAAAATCTCATTCTCTCAATTCCATAAAACGAGGCTGAAAGCCTCTGCATGCCATCTCTACTTGCATTTTTCTCATGTATTTTTTCTGCTTTCTGAATTTCAAAAGGAAGAATCAGACTGCATGCAAAGAAAAACTGAAGGGAGAAGAGAAATTTTGGTTTTAGCTTGGAAGGGCTGCCCCCTCCACAAACCACAGAAAAGATGGCAGTGCTGTGAAGCTTATGTGGTCAAAGCCTATGCGTCTTATTGAAAAAGCTAAACTAATTCAGAGTGCTCAAACCATCCACATAGCACCAGGGGACACAGCCAGAGCAACAGTTCCAAGCTCGATCCAGCCAATTAATTTGAATACATTATTAACAGCAGAGGCCACAGTCAATAGCCTAAACCTTACTTAGACATAACAAGAAAAATGCAGCCAACTTCAACTGCTGAAGGTTAGATGAATTCAGAATGTGTTACAACTCCATCCTGAAGGTCTCAGTAGAGAGCACCCACAAAATACCAGTCTCAAGCACTTGGAAGCACAACATGGGCTGTCCTATTTCATCAGAGAACAAAAATCATGGAAAGTTTTAAACCTAGCTGCAACTAAATAATTTGGATCTAAAATCCACAACTGTCCTTTCCTTATCCATCTCTGTTCTTTACCTTGCCCCTATCCTGCTGTGAAATGTGCGATAATTGCACAGCAGATGACTTTTGTTTCCTAAGAACATGACATGGCCATTATTTAATGTGGCCTGGTATTAGTCTGTTTTTCTTTTCATCTTTATCAGACATCTATATCTCTCTGAGAGGTCTTGTTTACATAAAACAGTGCACTTGGATGCATGGTGCTTAATGAGTTTCTGTATAACTAGAAAAGAGTAAGCAAAGTACGCAACTCTTTCTAATTATGAATCACTTGATGGTGTTAAGGGAAAGGGAGTACTTCAGCAAATAGTGCCAGAAAGCTTCTTTCTTATTTTTTTTGTTGTTGTTGCTGCTGCTGCTGTAAAGAACAGCCATAAATTAAAATTTAGGACAATGTTGCTTTGGCTGCAAGCAGAAGCAATAGGAAGATAAAAACCCCTGGCTGTGCTCATTTTTCATGCTCCCTAATCAATGAGTGGTTCCTTCCTACATTTACAAGTCTCTGCTGAGGATGGTACAATGAAGCTGCCCAAATACAGGTCCCAGTGGGTCTGGCTACTCTCAGGGAATCCTAAGAGCACTACCCACATCAGATTCACATTTTCCCTTGGGTGCTGATGAACCTCAAGTGCACTGTCCACCTGACACCTCCTGCATTCTATCAAAAGAAAAGCCAGGGGAAGGGCAGTGGTGGAGTGCTGGTGGGCTGGTGCTCTGACCTGCAGCTCACCACAGAGCTTGCTGGTCTCAGACAGAGGCACAAAGGCAATCCATGACTTTTGAATGGCCCTTGGCAATTTACTGAAGGTTTGGTATGAGAGCAAGGCTCCACGTCCTTCACAAAAATGTGGTTTCCACAAAAACCTACATCAGAGGACTTGATTTTTAGTTACTTTGTCTAAATTTTGCCAATCTAATTATAAATGACAGAGTTCTTCCCACAGGTAAGGCAAGCAATGCAATGCTTGATAGTGCTGATTCCCTCAAATGAGCCTCCACAGCACAACCACAAGCTGTCCACGTGCAAGTTCCAGCATAAACACATGCCACAAGCTGGAGGGGCAGAAGCAAGGTCCACAGAACATACTCTTAAAGACTACTCTGGGCCACGTCCCTGGGCCACAAAGCATCATGAGATGCCATGAGACTGGCAGGAGGAGTTAGAGAACAGAAGGCGTGAAGTTGCTTTTGAGACTACCTTCGTCTCCCTCTACTCGCCTTTCCCTTCCCCTACCCTGGGCTGCATCCCACAGAAGAGCCAGCCTGGTTCTGCAGGATCTCTGATGGAGTCCAGCACTACTAGGGTGGCCAGGGGCATACTTTTTTTAGTGTATTTTGCAATACAGTGAAATGAATGTGTCAGATTAGTTAAAATTGGCACTCTCAGCCCAGAAGCCCAAATTGGATTTAACAGTGAATAAGAATAGCGATATCATCCAGTAAATAATGGAAAGCCAACTTGCCTGAACCAGAAAATTATTCCAGAGTATCATGCTGATACTTACTTTGGGGTAACAGAAAGCTGCCATTGCAAATCAGCAATAAACTTTGCTTTTGTCATCAAAATAAAGAAGGAAGTTTCTCACATTTTTAATTTTACATGACCGGTAGGTAAGATATTCCTTCTTCCAGAAGAATTCCCTGTTAAAATTTAAAGCCTTGGCTAGATGTGCGAACAACTAGCCTGGATAAACTACCCTGAATTCCTACTAAACTTGCAGAACATTATGCCCTCGTTAGGAGGTCAGACTGTTTGGAATATCACAGGTCATGCTACATCCAAGCACTCTGGAGTAAGAGACATATTAAAAGATGTCAGAGCAAATAAGGGTCAATAGCAGAGAAGGAGTTAATTCATTCATCTGTGAGAGAATTAAAATGCTCAGTGCTTTAGGAAATCTCTTTGGATTTGCTTATAAAGTGTAATTTGGCCAGGACCTTGTCAATTCCAGGTTAGAGCTGTATCTTTAATGCTAATTATTTGGGTTTATTTCTACATGTACCACCTTTTTCAGATTAAAAAGGTAATTGTTTTAATTTAACAATACCCAAGATTTTTCCCTGTCTGAAAAATGGTACATTGTAAGCATTCAGGACTGCAAGGCATGATACATTCTTGATAAAATAAGAAAATGTATGTTTTTTATATATGTTTTTATAGTAGCAAGATCTTTTATCAATTCCAGATAGTCACAAAACATTAAAGCTAAACACTGGGACCACATTTAAAAGACTCATCTTGCTTTGCAACCAAGAGTGTCAGCACAGAGCAGATAATTCTTGATATTCTAACTGAGCAGGGAACACAAAACTGGCACTTTCCTCTAGAAAAAATATTTAGAGGGGTTGGAGCTCTCAAGGACATCAGTCCAAAAACATGGGAGAAAAAATATCTGTAATTGCTATCAAAAGTTAGAGCTGATGTAGGAAAAAAGGCTGATATAAGGAAAAAAAGAAGCAAAGCAGCAAAGGATTCAGAGGAAAAAAGTCTTTCAAACTTCAAAGATTTTTCAGAAATTGAAATTAGTAAAGGAAACATAAATAATAAAAATGCACAATTAAATGGTCAATTTTTTTTAACTTACAGAAATACTTATTTTGAGTATGAATTGATGCCTTTGGAACAGGAGAAGGCAGGGGTTTTATTTAGCTAATGGTTAATTGAAAAGTAACTAGTCAAGAAAATCCAAAAGCAACTAGAAGAGAAGATCCAAGTATATTAGGTGCTCCATTCATTTTAAATTGAAATGCTTCTGAGCAGTGCCCTGCCCATTCCAGTACAGAAAAAAAACTCTTCGGCTTTCTAGTCAAATAGGATATTTATTTCTGCAGCACGCAGTCTGATTATTATGGATCTGCTCCTACAGGCTTCATGCAACCCCTTCCTTAAGACTATTTCCTATAGCTCCATAATCCACAACACTATTCCACATAATAGCAGGCTAATCATTGCCCTACTTTTAAAAATGCAAAGTTTGACATGCTGCGTAATGGTGTATCCCAAACAGTCCATAAACCTGTCCAGTAGATTCCTCCACCATTTCCTTGCTTGCTGTTATCTCTCCAAGCACCTTGTATTGTAGAGTTTCATTTAGATTGCAATGTCTTTGGGCCAGAGGCCGTGCAAATCACCTATGGTTCCACACAAATGTTAAGTAACAGTGGAAATGTGACTTTGGAGCCATACAATGCTTTTCAAATTTTAAATCTAAGAAGAAAGCTCAAACTCTTAGACATTCCTAGGCAGACAGCTGAGAGTATTGCACAGGCTGTCAAACAAACGGGAATAAAAGGTGAGGCCACAGCCTTCCTTAGGATTTTTTTCACATTGCACAGTTTTGAGCTATAAATGTAAGTTTCTGAGCATATGGATATAGATCAATAACTCAGTTCTGAACTCCTTTATGAAACTAAAACTGTAAGTCCTGGTTCTGCTGAAGTCAAAGTTAATTACTCTCAGAGTTGGGAGGTTTTGTGTCTAAGTGACATTGGACTCTCACAAAGGTTTGCCACCATTAACTCTGTCATTAAAGCTACTAATATTCACACACTGGACTTGGCACCTCTTTCACAGCTGCCTTTCTTTACATCATTAGGCTCTGTAGGATATCCACATTTATCTGATAAAATTATATATATCACATTACAGAAACTACTAAAAGTCCAGATTTTACCAGGGTCTTCAAAGAGTTGTGGCAGGGGAAAAATAAACTGAAACAAGGAATTGTAGTCCAAGTACACAATAAAAGCATTGAGATCCTAAAGAGGAGGAAGTTATTTACACTCCAGTGGCCAAACACATGAAATAAGGTTCAGGTGAACAGGAAAAGCAAAATTAGGTCATTCCATATTGACCAAAATGTTTGATTGAGGGAAAAAAAATACATTCTGCAGTGTCCAGACACCGATTTTATCCATCATGCGATAAAAACTTACTCTAGTGACTCAAGAGATCATAAGAACAATGCAAAAATTACAGAAGGTAGTTCTGAGAGATTTGTGGAAGGTACAAATTAAGTTTTCCCTTTGATCAGCTCTATCCAAATTTTTTCCCTGGTGTTAAACAAAGGTGACATTCAGGAATGGGCCTCAATGGTCCAGGACAATATGCAGTGGCGTCTGCAGCTGTGGCAGGAGCTGAAGCCCACTGGTCCCTTTGTGTCAGTTTAACTGAGCTTCTGAACAGGATTTTTCTCTCTCGGAATGAAATGCAAGGATGAGGTTAGGATGCCTGCCCCCGGCTTTATTTTGCTTTTCAGTCACAGTTAGGGAGTCATCCACCCACACCCCAAGCATGAGTCACAGTGCAAATAAAATCATTGTTTTAAGCTGTCCTGAGGTCTTGAATTGCAAAGTCCAGATTTGGCTCTGAATATTTTTCCCCAAAAATCAGAGCTGCTCAGACACGGACTCTAGTTTTGTTTGAAGTCTGCATAGAAGAGGTCAGTCCTGGTACACCACAAAGGCCTCATGTCTCCCTAGGGAGAATCCCACCCTTCAGACTGTAATACCCAGGAAATCAGGGGAAGAGAACTGAGACAAGCAATGTCTTCTGAAGCTGGACATGCGCAAACTGCTCAGTCCTTGCTGTGTGTTGAACCGCCTCAGTATGGGAGCCCAGTTTTCCCAAATTTTTTACTTCCATGCCACAAACAAGCAGTAGAAGCTGATGTAATGGAGGGAGAACATGGACTGGGTAATTTTAATCCTTCTGCTGCAGCACAAGTGACTTTATCAGTAATGTGTATTCTAGGCTCAGCCCTTTGTCTTGGACAGTTCTGCTTCACAGAGCCTGATCCCACAGAAGCCATTTTTCATCGCAATGCAGTTCGGCGTATGAGCACATGCAGTATAGATACAGATCAAATAATCCTTGTGTAACAGGGTGTCCAGCTCCTAAATTCCTTGCTGTGACATGGAATTTACCTGTTCACCCCAAACACATTCAAGTATTCCAGTACAAACAGTTCTCCTATTATCAGTGAAATAAGTACCTTGGTAACATGCTACATGCTTGGGGTCTCCAGTTTGAGATAACTGACAAATACATTTTTCTTCTTAGCTTTCTGAAATTGTCGTGGATATTTGGTTCATTTAATGATGCCCCTTAAAGACAAACAGTGGCCACAGAATTTATCTTGGATCCCAGGCCCCTAGAAAGGGGTGCATGTAAATGGTGCTCAAAGAGGCGAGTTCTGACACTCAGCTCCATAACTCTGCAAGTAAGTGCAATTTTGATCTGCTCTGAAGAACCGATACGGTGCCTGGCTGTCTCTTTGTTGTAAGAGGCTGGGAATTTCCTGCAAAGCATGTAATATGCTTGAGGCATCAAGTTTTTTACATTTATTTGCCAAAAAAAGGGTGTATTATTTGGCATTTTTCCATGGTGACTTAATTCAAGGGCTATGAACAAAATGGAAATGCAAATGGAAAACACCTTTCAGTTACAAAATGCCACTTGCATGCACTCTGAATCTCGATAATGTAAACCACAATAAGTACCAAAAGAGCCAAGATAAAACACCAAAGAGATTCCTATCTGCATCAGCAATTAACTATAAGCATCATTTAGCTAAGCACAGCAGATCCTTTAGCTCAGTAGCCAATGCAACAGGGAATAGTGGGGTTTGTCTCCATACTGTGATCTTGAGAGGAACAACATGACTACCTTGTCTCAGCTTCTCTGTCACAGACAGATGAAATACACCTGCCTCATTTTGACCACAGGATAGAATATAATACAATAGTACTGCAAAATTATTTTATCTCAAGTCCTGCACCTAAAGTTTCTTACGGCCTTCTCTGAAGTTATGATTCTATAAAGGACCTCCCAACTAAGAAATGTTTTGGTCCTCCTTTGTTATGAAGTGTGATGCCATGAGCCTTGAATTTCAGGAGGGCTAGAGAGGTGGCCACATTATCTATGAACTAATCTGTTTTAAGAGCTTGCCTTGCTTTGAACACAGAGATTGCAATACCACATACTGGGGAAGTAGTTTTGAGATCCTGTAATGAAACCAGGCCTTATAGCTATTTTTTTAATTTATCTCTGATTTTTTTTTTTTGTGATAACCTGGAGATACCTGCAAGTATTAAGAAGCACAGCAACTGAGTGCTTAACTTTTTTTCCCCTTTCATCATCCTCCTTTAGACAGACCCTATAAAAAGAAAGGTACTGTTATTGCTAGCAATTTTAAGAAAAGTCTTGGTAACAACCTAAATTCATGTTTTAACAGGCCTAAACATTGCAAATCCAAATCTTATCTACTATGATAACACGAAGAATGCCTTCAGTCTGTCAGAGAGTTACCTGTCCCCATTAAGACCAAATACAAAAGACCCTGTTCTTGAAGCCTTTCAAAGCCCCATTTCCTATACATTTTTAGTTTTACAAGCAGGGGAAGTTAATTTCTCTCCTTAGAAGGGCTAGCTTTCCTAGACCACCCAAACAAATTGCTTTTGATTTTTGTAGCATCCTTGAGGCTGAGATTGAGATATTTCACAGAAGAATCTATGAATATGAACAAGGTAAATCTGAATATCTGAAGCAATAAGACTGCATCACCCAAAAAGCAATGCAATGAAAACACAATGCATCTTCATGCTCCTGGGACCTGCCTGTTTGATCTTTAAACTTCAGCCTTGTTCCTATGCTGGTGATCGCTTCAGGGTCAGAGACACTTCCTGGATTTTCATGAAGTAACATCGATGTAACTAGCTGCTTCTATCCAGAAAAAAAAAGTTTCAGCTTAGTTATTTTTTTAAAATCCTGTGCAGTGTAAGGATGTTCCACAGTATTCCTTCCCCCTGAAGAATCTGAACTCTCTTGTCTCTTCCAATCTTATTTCTCAGATTAGGATTTCCAGCAAGGGATGGTGAAACCTACTTAAGGCAGCTACATGGTCTGGTGACATTTTTGTAGCCAAATTTTTGTTTCTGAAACCACATGCTATGCTCAACAACTTTGAGTGTCCTAAGAGAGATACAATGCCAGTGGGGCAGTCAGAAGCAGAAATCAAACTTTTGAAAAGCCAAGATTTATCACATGGTTAATGCCAGAATTTGTTTAAAAGTGATCCTTTAATGCAAATGTTGAGTGCATATTTCTTCAAGATGATGTAATTTTAAGAGCTCACACATGGCAATAGCTAGACTGACAACAAAGGAGGGAAGAGCATCCTCAGAGTTCTTACGAACCAGTGCTCTTACAGTTGCTATTTTTGTTGTATTCCTTAGGACATGCTATAGTACCTCATCATACACACAGGTGTTTCAAAACCTTGATCAATACACAGTTTTGTAGCAAAATGCTATGGAGTTTTAAGAATACTATTAAATTGCTGTTGTCATTGGTCTTGACTTTTGTTGTCTTGTATTTCATACAGCTAGCTGATGTTCAAATGTGTTTTGTGATTTTAATCTTCTCCCTTAGGCTTACCCACAAAACTCTACCACATACTTATTCAGCAAATTAACTAAATTATTTCCTTCCCAGAGAAAAGCTTAGATCTGCATGGGGAAGGCTAATGGGTTTTAGCAGAAAAGTCTGAAATTATAAAGTCACTGACTAACTGCAAATCAGCTACAACTATGGATCAAGGAGGTGTGGATTCAAAGAAGGCCATAGAAAGATGAATTCTGATTTTGTTTACCATTTGTAGCTTCACTGATACAAGCTGAATGACAATTAGACACCTTTAGTTCACAGTACACTTAGTTATACACATGAAAACTGGTTATTTTCACCACAGCTAACCCATTAGGTCAAATTCTTCCCTTTTCTTACAGATGTAAGAGGTAGAGATTATAAGCAACATATATTTTAAAGAAAAAACATAACATCACTATGCTTCTTCAGCAGCTACTTACAAAACCTCAGCACGAGCACCTACTCAGTCCTCTAGAACTAACACTGGCCCACACTGCCCTTAGGTCAAAGGTGCAGAACCTCTCAAGCTAAGAGAACCCTTCCCCTGAGGTTTCCCTTCCCCCTTTCCTCAGGGAACCAATAGCTCTGGGTAGACCCTGTGAGACTTGATGGGGCCCAGCTGACTGAGTGGGGATCATCCTTCTTTTAGCAGTGGCAGGAGCACTTCCTCACTGCACCTCATCCATCACAGACGAGCAAGGGAAGAAGGAAAGTGGGAGAGCTGGGTGTCACAGAGCTCACATGACCCAATGCAGTGCTCATCTCAGTGCTGTTCCAGGGGCTCTTGGGTGCAGGCTTGTGCCTTAACCAAAACTTTCAGTGCCTATTGCTCTTCAAACTTACTGAGTGGCCTTTTAGGCAGATGCAGGAGAATGTACCCCATCACTTATCCTGATGGAGATATTGCCTTCCAGGGCAGGCTGTCTGCACCAGTGCCAGGGATGATGATGGAAAGGGTCTCTGTTTTCTTCATTTTTAATGTAGGGATTCGAGTGGGAGCTGAATCCTGTCAAGTGTTTCCTGTCCTGCACACACCCTTGTCAAAGAGCTCTTTGGAGAATACAGAAAGAGGATTAATTCTAATAGCTATCTGCCTGTCATTTGAAAATCTCAAGCAGCACTTGTGGGATTTTCTTGATGAATCCCTAACACAAGAGGACTGCAAGGACACCTGAAAGGAAACTTTGCAGGGAGTACTCTCACACCAAGCAGCAAGGCAGACAAATGGCCCTGCAGGGTATGGGTGTGGGTCATCACCTACACACCCAATGTGTGGAAGCCTTTTGGAGTAGGAAGAAGGCCTGCACTTGAAGTCATTTTGCCATCAAAGTAGGTTTACTCAACTCATTCCATTCAGTCATGTACTGTAATTCATTCTGCTTTGTGTTTTAGACACAATCTCTTGGCAGTCACGCAGCATTGTTGGTAACATTGCTACCCAGACAGTCCTCCTTACCCAGCACCAGCACTTAGACTGACAGCTGTGTACCAGATAGGAAACTTTTTGGATCAGGCTAACAGCTTCACTGGTCAGACCCTAAAGAAGGATTCAATCTTAATCTCATAGAAACCCCCAAGAGGAGTGATTTTTGTGTTTTGCTTAAATAAATTTTTTAAATAACCAGATCATAGCCTTTGTTGCATACAACTCTTGTAACAAGGAAGCAGAAGAAAACACAAGGTAGAAAGAACTGATATGATGACCAAGAGGTCACAGATCCAAAGCATAGCCCCACATAAGATTCTACAAAGCAAGCTGATTCTTGACCATCTAGGCCAAATAAACATCCTTTTTTAAGCACAAAAGTAACATTTGTATTATAGTAACAGCAAAGAGTTCCTTTTCATTTAATTTGGGATTTATTTAGTGGTTTTGGGGAAGGTTTGCACAATGTTGCTTGAAGATTTTTGTTGTTTGTGGCTTGAGTTTTTTTCAACCTGCAAAACATATGACTTTTTTTTCCTTTTTCTTTTTTTCATGCTCTTTAAAATCAAGAAAAAGACACACAAGATATTCTGCTTAGCATTCTTTAAGATATATGTTTTAAAATAGAGAAGTCACCAGCAGCTAAGGCTTAGTGCTATTCCTATGCAATTAAAAATTTCCATGGCTTTTGCAGGCCATGTTTTATTTACCTGCATGAATTTCAATAAAGAAATGCGAAAAGTTTTACAAAATTTGCATCACCACAAATCTCAGTGCCAGCCAGACTAGATGCCAGAAAGAAGCATGTGGATGTATTTCTAGGACACAGCTGAAAGCAAATATTGCATAAAGTAATCAACTGGATATGAAGCAAAAAAAATTGTCTGAGCCTTAACTGTGAAAAAACCCAGAATATTCCAGCTGTGTCTCTGTAAAAACAAATGAAATGGCAGAGAGTGGAGAAACTGGCTGGGCTTATAGCTGTGAAGGCCGGTGTTTCCCACCAGCCCCAGGCCAGCCGGCTTTTACTCTTTAATGGCTTCATGCCCTCTAATTAAGGTCTCCAAATACAATTCCTTTGAACAAATGTGTGCATTTGTCTTGCTAATTCCCATTAATTAATAATCAGAGGCCCCTGCAGTTACCTCAACACAGAGAAGATGAACCAAGGACCCCTCTGTTGGGGGGTTTGACATTTAAATGCCTGATTTACACCAATGCGAACACTTGCAGGTGTAAGCGAGCAAAATTGACAACACACTTTTAAACTGCATGTAAAAATCTGAAAACACGACAGGTAGGATTATAAACTCAGGTATAACATGGTATTCTCATAACATTGAGAGCTTTCTAAAATATATCTTGCTCAAATGTTTCTTTAAAAACAATAAGTAACACAGAAGAGAAGGAAAGTTGCCTTTTCCTTATGACATTCATTTGCTGTCTCCCCTGCTCTCCTTGGAGCAAGTCATTACACCTCACCTGGGCTACCTTTACTAAAATAAATGGGTCTAGGTCACCAGAGTGCTGTAAACAAGCAGGCCTTTCAACAGATGTGAGCCTGTCCAATCTGGGTTGATGGGACTACAGAAACAGCTAAAATAGAGGCAAGAGAATCAAGCAGATGACAACCAGGGAAAGAGCTCCTTGTTCTGAATTACTTCCTTCTCTTGAGTGAGCACATAAAGCCATGCATCTAAGAAAGAGAAACACAGAGGTGTGTAGGAATTAATATCTCTGGTTTGTTGACTATTTCATTTGTGAGTTCTTGTGATGCTGAGAAACATCATAAAATAATTCTTGTTTTGCCTACTTTGAAAAAAGAAAACCAAAGTCAAAAGCAAATTATAAAGGCAGAGGAAAAAGACAAAAGCAGCTAAAGGGGATGGAAAATGTGTCATGTCATCTCAGGCTAGAATTGAAGGTATGACAATGCAGTGGAGACGTGGAATTACTTGGTCAGAAGGCTGTATCACAGCTGATGTGGTAAGAACAGCTCAGCTGAGGGCTAACACACCAGGCATACAGGGTACTACTGCCATCTGTCCTTCTGTCCAGGGCAGCCAATGTGAGCATCACATCACTCCACTCCCCAGGCATCATCAGCAAGGTGAAAGAGCCCCAGCTTCCCACTCAGTCAGGAGAAGAAGGGTCCTAGCTCTTCTCAACAGCAGGCATATGTTTATTTCCAGTCCACTAGGTAGGGCCAAGCCGCAATATTTTCTTCAAAGTCATGATGCCCACTTATAACTTGCAAAGGGTACTTGCATTTTTCCTTCCTCCTATCTTATACATCACATACCTGCCTAGAGCAAGATTTTATGGACAAATATAAAATAATCAGATAATGAAGGTTTATTGTAAAAATGCTGGCACACTGTTATGAACATGGGACAAGCTGGCGCCACCATAATTAAGCAGACATTTAAATGGGCAGTATCTTTCTCAGAAGGATGGCCGTTTGGGTGCACAACACCTAAGCCATTTCTCAAAACCTCCTCATCCAACCACTCCACAAATTAAGAGCAATAACTGCTTTTTGTAGTAGCAAAACTGGAATACTTGAGCTCTCATACTCTGCTCACATGCCCCTTGCCAGGAGCCGCAGGCTCACCTTTACTAGGAGCAGCCCAACAAAACGGCCATCAGTCCTCGAATCACAATATTTAAGGGGTCTTTCCTCTAACTGAAACTTATGATTGTGGGAAGCTGCACCACCCTCTTCTCTGCTCTTTTTCCAAGGGTCTTGCTTATATCTGTTCAGGGCAATATTTCTCAATTCTGCTGCTTTCAGCAGTGCCTACGCCGGCACAGCTGTGCCAGCTATGACGCACCAGCAGTAATGCCAAACTACTCCAGATCCAAACATGTGGAGACCAAGGTGGGCCGCCACAGGTCTGCCAAGAAATCCAACTTTTATGTGCACAGCATGGGCCACAGCTCCTGGGATATCAGGTAGCCAAGCAGCTTGCAGCCCAGTGCTGGCAGCATGGGGAACATGCGTTGTTCTGATGCACTTGCTGTACTGGCTGAAAGTACTTCTTAAAGCCTCTGCTCTCATTTGCCAGGTCCCAGCTCTTCCATCAAAGTCAGACCACACCTATTCAGTGATCGGTATGACAGTCTTTTTAAAGCAAAATCTGTGGTAGCTTTTTGAGGAGGCAGCTTCTAAAATACTAACCCAACTATTAACAGCTGTACTGAGTGATTGTTTGCTGGAAGATCTAAGAGACCTTGCTCTGCATAAATCTCCTTATTTTTGTTACTGAAGTGAAAAGGAAAGGAAAAATAAATTTACTTTCCTGAAACAATGTCTTGCTCGATTTACATTTTCTTAAGCCTTTTGATACAAAATGGCAATGTTTTAAGATGGTCTTGAAAGAAAGCACCATTTTACAAATACTATTTTGAACAGCCAAACAGGACAAAAATAAACTCCTATAATATTAATTGGCATCACTGAATACCCATTTTAACGCACACTGTGAAGTACATCCAGCCCTGCAGAGCTGATTTGTTCACTATCTGCCTACATGCTCATTTCCTGCAGACATAGGCAAGCTCAGTTTTTGCTCAGACACTGATATTCAGTCTTTTCCCATATAGGTGCTCCAGGGGTTCAAAGCAGCCAGCCATCCCTCTTGTCTTGAGATGCTGGGCTTTTTTTTTCCTCAAATGCTACTCCAGCATTTGCTTGCTTGTTCTTGAGGAGCTCTACCTCTTTCTTCTTTTGGCATTGCCCCTTATTGCATCTTTTTCTATCACCCATTTCTCTCCATCCCTCTGTATTGAATTAAACAATATTGTTATACAGTAAACAGGCCAATAACCCAAGTCAGCATATGGCATTCATAAGTTTTTATTGTGCAGCCCTAAATCCGTGACTGCCTTTGTTGAAATGTCCTGAGCTTTGAAAAGGTCTGAACCGTGTGGTAAAGACAGGACCTCAGCAGTAGTAGAGATACCATCTCCATAGGAGCTGAATAGTCAGCCAACAGCCAGAGACAAACTGTGAGGGGCAGGCAGGAAAGAGGATGTCCAGTTTCACTGGGTCTACTCTGCACAAGTAAACAGAGCCATACTCTGCACGTGCTCCAAGGCTGCTCACACCGCACAGAAAGCGGCCACAAAGCACAACCATCTTCTGGCAAGTAGGTCTGAGCTCATCAGGAAATCTGCCCAGCCAGAACATCTGGGCGCAGCTGCTGCAGAGCACTAGACAAGTGGGACAGCAGCAGAACACAGCCTGCTCACCAGGATCACTGTGATCAAGGGAGAAATCCTTACTTTTGTCTCCTCACTCACCAGTAATGAAGGAGAAATATTCTCAACCCGCCCATAAAAATTATGCAAAACATTTTGTTATTGATCATTAGATGAAAAAATCCTCTCTTTAATGTGGCCATTGAGTCTGACAGCTAATTTAGTTGTAAACATGCAGAAAGTGGCAAAAAGAACAAGCAAGAGAAGAAAGGAGCAATCATTTCCTGTGTTATGCTTGGTGGTGCTACACAGGTTACGCTGGGAACCCTATTAGCATATGACCTACATTTTTAAATTAATTTTGTTCTCAAGTTAGGTGTTCAGGGTTTTTTACTCCTGCAGGCAATTGGTGTTATTGTGTGTGTATTAATATATCAGCTCCACCATGTGTTTCCCCTCCCCTCCAGTGTTTGCAAGGGAGGTTTTAAGCAGCAGGGGGAGGGTCTTCTCATAACCAAGGTCCAAGCACTGCTGACTCTCCTGTTTTGCACACTGCAACACTCATGTCAGCAAAGCAGCAGTAACAACGGATGAGTGTTCACAGGGGACCACTCAAAGCTCCAAGGACAAAGAATAATCTGTATTGGAAATGGAGGAGGAGGAAGAAACTAAATGAGAAGGCAGAGCCAGTTAAGGTTTTCAGGGTAAAAAAACCCAAAAAACTATAAAGAAATCAAAAGGAGTAAAGATGAGAGTTGGGGGAGGGTTAGAAGAAAGGTTTCAGCAAGTCTTTGAAAGAGGTAAAGCACAAATTTTGAGAGTAAGTTGATACAAATAGCTAAAATTATTACCACAATAGAAATCTTTTTGAAATGCTCTAATGAGAAACAAACTTTGCATAAGTGGGAAGTAGTATTCTGTTCAGTTCTTTTACAGGCAAGGCTACATATGGAAGTGTTAAAAGCTAGGATGACATTTATTTTCATAAATAAATAGTTTGGGGGATTATGACATGGAGACAATTAGACAGCCTCTGAGAAGCACTTTAAAAGACTGCTTGGGAAGTATGGAAATATCATGAGGAAAAACCAGATACACTAATTTTGAAACTTAGAAGAACAAGTGATTATAGCAATTGTCACTGTGCCCAGCAGAGCACTTAAAAATTACTTTAATTTCAGCCACTGAGAAAAAAATGACAGGAATTAACACTGGTGACCAATCCTCAGAGACAACATCATACTGAATCAGTACTTCATAAGACATTAGAAGAGTTAATACAGGCTCATACAGGACCCCTTTGCACAAGACTTTTCTCTGAAGAAGCAGCCCCTTCCTTCTCTATCTGGGTAACTTTGCTCCATCTACTATGTTTCATGGTGCTTTGTGGTATTTGCATTTCCTGTAACCAGCTCTAGAAAGTTCCAGTTCCTCATGTTAGGGAATTACTACCTCAAGCATTAAATAGATGTTAAAATTTTGTCCCTGGCCCACATGACATCCTTGCCACTAAACTGGAGACACATAGATTTAAAAGATGGACCACCCAAAGGATAAGAAATTGGCTGTATGTCAGCTCTGATCAATAGCTCAAGTGGAGAGCAGTGATGAGTGGGATTCCACAGGGGCTGGTTTCTTGCAATGATTTTTATTTTGCCTCTGTAAATTCACACTACAATTTTTCTCTCCATAGAGGAAATAGACAATATTAATGTGGCATTTGCATAAATACTGAATTTAGTGGCAAAGTCATATCCAAAGTGGATAATCTGTTGATACACACTGGCCATCATAACTGTGGGGTCTACAGCAGGATACATCCCTTATGATGTGACCAGGGGTGTACTACCCAACTAGAGGTATTCCCTGGGTCCCACCTCAATCATTCCCTAGACAGAGACAGTAAGGACTGTCAGGCAATTCAGATCAGGCAGCCTATCACAGAAGAACCTGTTCCATTATATGGCACTACACGTGCTCCTCATTTGAGCATTGCTGCCATCTTGTTCAAAGAGCAGAAGTAGATTGCTTTGTTTGTATGACAGGAAGGGATTTGCAGAGTTCTGAATTTGGGGCAACAGGGGATTAGCCTGACCAGGGGACTGCTCAACAGGAAGCTTCAGCAAGTCATACTCACTACCCCACAGGCACCAGGATGATTTTCCACTCTACACAATATTTTCTCAGATGGGATGCCCTCTTGATCTACATGTTAGAGTTATTTATCTACTTCATTCTTCTCTTGCCTTTTTTTCCACTCCCAATAAAGCTTGAATAATCTCTATACCTTTTGTGGAAACTATGGGTCTTTAATTTTCTTTTCTCAGTTTCATAACTCCAAGATAAATTTAGCAAGAGACGCCTTCTGTAATACCCTCAGGATAAAAAGAAGAAAAGTGAGATTTAAAAGTAAATGAAAGATGACAGCTAAATCTTTAAAATCATAGAAACACTAATCCCTGTTAACTACAGAATCTCCAAATCACAGGAGTTCACTGATCAGAGCATACTATTTGTCCTCCTAGGTAGGGAGATGTATTTTGAAAAGCTCCAGTGTGAGACAGTAGTATTGTACTTGGAGGAAATAATTAAAATAACTGTAATCACTACCCAGAAATACTTACAATTTAATTAAAGGCAAGGATTCTTTGTCATTGTCTAACTACAGCTCTCTATGGATGCAAATTTCAGAAGCACTGAAATTTCAGAGGGAATAAAGTAATTTTGGTCATCTTCTTTGCAAAGCTTCCAATTCATGAAAAACGCTGACTATATACAAGTATATCTTGTTCTCAGGCTTTTTTTTTTAGGTCATTAAATCCAGTCCCTTGTTCCAGAAGTCAAACATATAGTTGCTGAAACCAGTGCTAGCTACAGAGGTGTCCTTCAGCAGCAGCAGAGAATGTGTCTGCAGCCAGGTGGTGATGCTGGGTCACACTTGGTCAGCTCTATAAGCACCTAATGCCACAGAAGTGAGAAGGTGAAGCTTGACTCTGAAAATGCTCCTTAAAAGGTTTAAACCAAATGTCTTTCCCTGCTTTTAAATGCCATGCTCGACAATGCAAACCAAAGCAACCCATTATCACAGCTGTTCTTGTCAAAAAATGATTATTATCATTGCATATGGGAAGCCAAATGCGCATTAAACAGATTCAAGCTCAGGGCTCTCTTTTTTGCAAGATAACATCAGATATTAGCCACCATTTCTTGCCTCATCACATGCTGATCCACTCAGTAATCAGGATTTTAATTACAGAAATCTGTTTCTGGGTATTTTCTTGCATAACTACTAAAAGGCATGAGCACACTGAACTTGACTAGAGATGTGTTATAGACAAAATCCAAATCAGTAAAAATTTTCAAAACTCTCCGAAGCTCATATGTGCTGAGATCCATGGGTTTATATTGAGGTGTTTAAAAATACAGGTTTGTGGCTTTCTTTTTACTCTGACCCTGGAAGGATTTTTTGGGAATTGGAGACATATGCATGTATTTGCAAACATAGACACTTGCCAGCATTATATGAAAGAAGACGTTTATGTTGGCAGTTTGCAAAGTGCTGGCTCTCACCTTTGAAAGCTTGTTGCAGGGAAAGCAGATGAAGGATCTGACTTGTGTCCTTCAACTCCTCACAGAAGAACTTCAGGCAGTTCAGAAGTCTGCTTGCTTCTGACAAATGCTCTCCAGTTTGGGGGCTTAATAACCTCTGTTTGGTGAGCCTTCAGCCCAAACCAGGTGACCCCTTGGGTTAAGGCCTTCCCACAGGCTTCAGCATTTTCCCACTCACAATTCCAGTCTCAAAGACAACCAAAAAGAGCCTGACATTACAAAGATTAGAAACACAGATAAACTCAGTTCTGTTGCAGCTGGGAGCAGAGGCAGTGGTTAATTCCTTGTTCAGGCATAAAGATCTTGCAAATCCCTCTACGGTATCCATATTCCTGTCTCTCCAAGGTATTGGTTTTTACAGTGATACATGGGCAGCAACTACTTAGTTTTCAGCAGGGTACCCAAAAATCAGAACTTGACTTTGGGTTTTGAGAGATTAAACTCTTTACCTGATATTTTGACATCCTGTATGAGGGTGGCTGCCTATGTGGCTTCCATGCTTCAGCACCAGTTAAAGTTATGCTTGCTTCTGTTTTCTGTTCTGTAAGATGCCATACTAAGTAAATTCCTTTCACATTCAGTAACCTGTTAACTTACACTAATTTTTGCACAGGTTTAAGTTACAATAGAAAAAAAAGAAAATCAAATAATATTTGCTCAGACTGGAGCCAAAATAGTTTCACTCCTTGAGATGCATGAGGCTCACTAGCATACTACATGAGCAGCTGACAACAACCTAATCTAGGAAAAGCTTGGAACAGAGCTAGACTCTGAATAACCCAGTCCAAGAAAACATGAGACACAAACACCAAGCCCTTCCCACTGCAAAAATATTAGTTCAGTTTAACTTCTTCATTAGCCAGTTTGTACTACCAAATACAATATACAGATTAAATTAAGATCTTTAACAAGATGATTAGAAGATAGATTCAAAGGAAAAAGCAGACAATGATGATGATTAATAGACATAAATACCCATAGAGGCAACAGGGGAACAGTTTTTGTGACATAGCCATAGTGAGTTTGGAAGGCAGAATGTTGTGACACAAGGAAAGCAGAAGTTCCCAAGCCAACTATTCTTTGCAATTTGCAATCTTTTACAATTTACTAGCTTCCATTATTTCTCTTCTCAGTGCCAGCTCCAATCTCTTCCATTAGTTTCACAGACAAGCCTCAATATATTTAGGAAGGTTGTTCCAGATGCTGTAATACGAAAACTCAAAAAAATTTGCTAGAGACAGGCTTCTAGCACAGACTCTCTGAGTCTCTCCTTTGAGAAGTCTGTCTCTGCATTCACTATAAGATAGATTAAGCTTCTAGTCAACACAATTCCAGTGCCTGAAGCCAGATGATGCAAAGCCTCCCTGCTCCAGCACTACTCCTGTTCTCTCTAGCGCATCCCGTGCGCAGCACTCCACATGCCAGCTTGGAAGGTCGCAGGAAGACTTTAAATTCACATCCAAAGACATGATGTAGAGCAACATTGAGCACTTGCCAGCTTACATCTCTAAAGGCAAGGCAGAGGGACTGCTGGAGGTACCCAAAGACTAAATCATAAACAGTCTTTCACAGTAAAACCAGGCTGATGCAACCACATCTTTCAAAACTGACCAACTGACATCCCCACTTCCATACTGAGAGAGCCAAGCAGCAAGCAAGGCAGAAAACACAACTCCCATCAAAGCCAACTCCTCTGCAGCAGAGCAGAACTCAGAAAAAGTTGGCTTGCTTTTAATTTTATAATACACAGCTTGCCCTAGTTTATACATGCTGCAGCATTAGACAATTAGACATGCTGAAGTATCATTATTCGCCTGATTCGCAAGTGAACATCCTCTGTCTTTGCTCCCCTCCCTTCCCCTGAGTGTGGACCCTTGTCCTCATTTTTGCAACTCTCACAGAATAGCTGCCCCACAATGATAATTATTTCACTGTTTGTTTAATAGTTGTATTTTCTAAATCAATAATGGCACTATTTCTCAACAATCTTATTTGCAAATTTTTGCCTAGAACATTCTTTTCATCAGTTTTCTTCTATTTTCCCTCTTTGCAGGGAAAGGAGATACTTGAAATTAAGACTGCCAAATTTAGACTCACAAGCTAAATATATTATAGAATTATAATGTTTCTTGAAAATTACTAACCTTTTGAAGAAAGTGTCAATAAACAGGAGAAAAGGGGATTGGAGAAAAATCAACAGCTGCAAATACTTTATAAAGCAATCTTACTATAAGGTTTACAGCTTTTTCCCAAGGCCTAGAAACAATGCTTCCCCTGTGACCTTGAATAAAATTAATATAATGGAAGGATCACAAACCACCAGATACTTGTAAAATGTCTAACTCTTGATGAACTTTGCCAGAAAGACTGGACTTGTAAAACTGCACAATATCGAGCAAAACACTGAAATGCAGCACGTACTGAACACTTGAGAATGGACATTGGAAAACCTTTTTCTTTAAATTATTTTAAATTATATGCTACTTTAAGGCAACATGAGTATCCATACTCATGCCAGTGAATCAGGTCATGTGATCATGTGTTCCTATTTATTTACAATATAGGATAATGCAAGAGAGACTTTTAAAATTGCTTTGCTGTGACTACTTTTTGTCTAAACCTGCACTGCATTAGTTACCATTAATACTGCTCTGTAGCACCAAATGGCAAGAAAAATAGCCACTTATTTTGAAAAATGCCTAAAAATGATAGTACTTTAACATCCATCATCTTGCTCCTTGAAGCCCTGAGGAGTTCTTAGCCTGCTTTGGGAGGCTTAGAACAGCTATCATTAATAGCAGATATACCCTATTTTTAGATCTACCTGCTTGTGACATAGAGCTTCCTAAAACTAGTTTCAGTTTATCCTTAATTTTTTTTTTTTTTGAACATCAGGCATCTGTAGTACAAGGGCAGGTAGGAGAAAGAAGAAATCACTCAGGCTACAATTTCTTAGCTAGATACTTATGTTCTTTTTCATAAGATTTACAGGTAAGTTTTGGAGACTTTATTAATGCAATTGCAAAAGCAAAGCAAGTGAATTTACCACAGGAAGTTTATTATGCCAAACACTGGGATCTGTAGAGCAGAGAAAACACTTAGCCTAAAACAGAGAAATTACTTAGGCTGCAAATTTAGTATATTTTCCTATACAATAAATAATGTAAACTGGCAGCTTGTTAATGGGCAGCCCTTGGGCTAGGATGAGCATAATCACTGTACACCTTTTCTGACATGACCTATGCATTAACGCTCTATCACTTCTGAGGATCAGTATTCCCAAAAGAGGACACACAAATTTCCAAGGTGCCCAGATAAAGAGTGAAGAGTAGTTCAGCATATCCAGCCCAGATAACTTCAAGACTTCAAGTTCTGCTCAGGACGCTTGCAATTTCTCCAGAACTGGATTAAACTATGGATTTATCTGGAAAGTTCAGAGCTTTCCTGTCTCTTGAGAGACTAACTAGCTCATGCTTACTGTATAGCTCAAGAAGCAGTATCTTCTCAGGCAAAAGCTGGTGAGTTTGCTGCAGCTGAGCTTAGCATTTCAGAGCCTATTCATTTCTTTATTCCATCCACCCAGACAAGGCACAGTAAGACTTGGAGTTGAAATCTGCAAGGATTTCTTCTCCAGGTTGAAAAATTGTGTTGCTTTGAAGACCTACTATATTTCTACTGACATTTGTTCAGTAGAATAATCACATTTGAGCAGAAGTATCATCACAAGGGTTCCATTGTTCTCCAAAAAATCATAACATTTTCAGACTATGGGTTAAAATAGGCCAACCTCAGGAAACAGCAGCAGTTAGTTAAAAAACAGTCTATCAGGTGCATCATCATTCCAATTACCCACCAAGCACCATGAGCTACATGGCAATCTCTTGTGTCATTCCCACTTTCTGGAAGCTCAGCACAATGCTGCCACTTGCAGATTGTGAAGGGTGGGGAGCCCAGCAGGCTGCCCTTGCATCTGTGCTCTTACCTCTCCTGTGTGGACTTCCTGCAGCATAAGGGAACAAGATGCTCATCATTAGTCAGCCACCATCTGTAGCCAAAGCATCAGATGGCAATGAAAGAGAGGGGAGTTACTCTTCTCTTCCAACCTTATTTTTCCAACAAGATGGAGGCAATGTTCAAGGCATGAGATGAAAGAAAAGATGCCCATGGCACAATGAAATTTATACCTACACATTCAAGTAGCCAAATGTTGCTGAAGTTCATAGATGGACAGACTCAGGGATTCTCTACACATTATTGAACACTCCTCGAAAGTCAAATATCAGAAAAGTTCCATTTGACTGCAACAGAGGTCATTGTTTGAGACAAAATATATTGTAATATAAGACACATCCCAGAATAAAAATATGTAGTCAAGAAAGGAATGCTATGCAGAAGAGCGAAATAGCCCAATAAACTGCAACACTGTTTCAAAGTCCCATATCACTGAAGATCATGATTCAAAAAAAAAAGCCTGCTCTGAGTTAAGTAGTGCAGATTTTTTTTCTATAAGGATCTCAGTAGCCAGTTCATGAAACTGTTTAGTTGCCATAGGGAGTTCAAAAGATTTTCACTTAGGAACTATTTTACAAGAAAACTTAGTTCAAAAGACCAAGACAGAAGAAACCAGAGAACAGAAAATCTGATTTTGTGTATTTCACCCACAGCCTTTTTAGAGGATGCAATATGATGCGTGATTGCAATAAGACTCAATGTCTCATGGGAACATGCACCACTATTAATAGAATCCTTCAGCCCCAAAATTAGCCTGCAGGCAGATAACCAAGTATTCAGCAGCTTGAGCCCCAAGTTCTTCCAACACTACACAAGGGCTCAAGGAATTCAACCTGATTTGTATGGGCACTTTTCCAATCTCAATCTCTACCTGTTAGATGATAGGCCAGCCCTTTTTTCAGGTTCACAGACCTCTGGAGGAGAGGAGCCTTGATGGCCTGTTTGCCTGACACTATTACCTACTTCACAGAAATGGACTGGCCCTAATTAGTAAAGGATAAAAAAAATAAATTTGGAAGAATTATGTCAGCTCCAGGTTTGCACTGGACTGGGCCACAGAGAGGAGTGTGTGACTAACAGACTAACAGAGGCAAAAGAACTTTGAGTACCAAATTCATTCTTTTACACCTTTTTGTATCTCTAAGTGTTATTCTTAAGACCAATTTTAGGTCTCCCAGACTGTTTTCTGCACTTCTGGAATTTAATCCATCTTGTTAAGAACTAATCTCTAGCATATCTGCCCCACACAGCACTGTAAGCAAACCTGGAGTCAATGGGACTTCTCCATGTTCTTGGGCAGGTAGAAGCAACTTTGGATGTTTTTAGGAATACTTTTATGAAAGTCATCCCACAAACAAAGAGTAAGGGTACAGGAAGTCAATGTAGCACTCTCAGTTGTGCCATTTGGCTCATATCCCATTTTTAGCCCATATTTTTCAATTAATATTATAGGTTTATCAAGCATAAAAGGAATAGTTATTAGACTTGCAGTATATTAGAATTCCATGTATATGCAAAAGTACATATTAATGAAACAGAAAAATTAACACTTAGCAGAGATTGTACATAGCATCTAAAAATATATCACTTCTGAATTGCAATGGAGATTGATAAAGATAGAGCTTTATACAGTATTTAGTCATGGATAAATAATGCAATTAACCAATGTGTATGTGAATTTGCAGAGGAGAGAAAGAATATTATCCCTTCATGTTCTGCAACACTGGCAGCCTTAGGTTAAATATAATTTCAAAGTGTTTCCTAGCTGAATCTAGTATTCCACTCTTTTGAGGAAAGTGGTTGGATCCCACTTAAAAGACCAATAAACCTGCAAAGAGGAAGACCACATTGCCACAAGCAGCTAAGAAACACTCCAACAATCAATTATTAGAAAACATTAACCAACATGCTCTAAAATAATTAACATTATTTTATAGTAGTTGCAGGATATGTTGCTGTGTAAATCATACACTAAACATGAGAGAACAACTTCCAGCAAGAAAAGTCTCCTGGGACAAGCTCCAAAGCCCTCTCCACAATAAGACATTTCAGAATATATCCCTTAACTTGACATTATCCTGGGATCTGGATTACAGGAATAGCTGATTTTTTGGGTTGACAACAAAATGAGGAGAAGAGGGGAAGGTCTGAAATTTCCATTTTTCTTACAACAGTGAAAGCAAGCCATTGGGCACACATTTTCAGTCCAAAATGTTTCATCTATGGGTGCTCAGAGGAGAATCAAGTGAAGAAAAGGGCCAGATGCACAGAACTGCAGAAGGCCACTGCATGCCCCACTTACTTAAAAGTGGCTAGAGCACTCAGCCTGTCTCAGACCTTTCCCTGCCTGAGAATGAATGAATAAATACTCACTGTGGACACAGGACTATGCTGGCTCAGAGGCTCCCAGTGGCACCCTGGCACTGCAGGAGATGGACACCCAGGAAGGTGGTGCCGGTGCTTACTACACAGTCTGCTATAAATCAGGAACAAGTTCATAGAGGCAGAGACCAGCTCTGTATCAAGAGTCTCACAGTGGTGGAGGTGGCTTCCTCCAAACGTCTTAGCTTGCAGCTTTCCCCCAATTGCAAGTTCCACATATAAAATACTTAGAGAGCAGAAGTAATCAATGGAATCTGATATTTTCCCTCAGAGGAGAGTCAGAAGAGTTCCCCCAGAGATAGAAACTCTCAATTCTAGGTGTCACTACATTCTTTTATCATCAGGAAGGAGGACTGAAGGGTGCCCTTGCTTATCTTCTTCCCTCCTCCTGCCCACACCTAGCAGGGTGCTGGAAGGCAGCAGCTGTAGGTTGGCATTTCCACAGCATCATCTCCTACACCAAACAAGATGAACAGAATCAGCCCTTTGAGAGCAGCTCTCCCCTTAGCACCAACCCCTCCTGCCACCCCAGCCACTACTTCCTCCTGCCGTACAACTTGCCTACCCAAAAAGTCCATTATAAAACTTTACCTAGGATGTCAAAAAAAAACTTCTGACCTAGAGGAAAGATGACCTTTCCAACAGTCTGCTTTTGTTGCTCCACTCTCTGAAGAGGCAACTAATTTGGAGGCAAACTGAGGGCAAGGGACCCACAGTCCCCCCTGAAGAAGGCAATGCCCACACTTTAACAAGTGAACTGGCTGGAGACTCGCCTGCTTGTTTAGCCATCCCAGCCTCCTGAGGCCTTCTGCTTCTACTCTCATGGAGGGGAGAGGAGAGGGATCAGGCTCCCCTTTCTGTGCTTGGGAGATTAAACCTTCAGGCTGGACTGTTGTGATGTATTACTGAAAATATCAGCCTTCCAACTGTATCACCCACCACAGTAACTCCTTCCTGCTTTGGCATTCCAAAAAGACTTCTGTGACCCTCCCTCGGCACGTTCTGCACCCCACTACTCTGTAACCTCCAGATAGCATTGATGTCCCCTAATGAAAACAAGCCCTTCCTTTTCCTGGCTGTGGGGCAGGCACAGTGACTCAGCACAAGCTACTGTGTCAATAAACACAGTGGGCCAGGTCCCCCTTGACACAGACAGCCCTTTGGCAACCTGGTGATGCAGAGAGCACTGATGGGATCTCAAGAGCTCTTTATTCCTGATTAATGGAATTTTTGTGGTGCTAGGAACGTGTAAAGTAGCCTCAGAATAAATGAAATGAGGCTGAGCAAGGACAGAAATGCTACCATGGTATTTCTGTGGGAACTTTCCCAAAAGTCATCTCTCACTGAAACTCTACTCTAGGCTGATGCTCGTTCTGCTGGTCACATGTGGCTCCCAGATCTTTTCAGCTCATCAGCCAGCCTCTGAACATGTGCGATGGCGTCTCTGTGTGGTGGAAAAAAACTAAAGGAAAAAAGAAAAAAGGTGACTCGGCATCCAACTCCACAAAGGATATGAGCAAGCTGTGTATGCTTCTGCAGCCCATGGCAGTCAGTAAAATTAGATCCTTACATCCCTCTCCCTTGAAGACAATTAACTAGCTACACTTCAGGCTGTACAGGTCTCTGTTAGAGGCGTGAGTGCAGCAGGGAAGAAGAACGCTGGTTTGGTTCTGGTGTTGCCAAGGTCCTTCTGACAGCTGGTCATCTTGGAAAGCACTGGTGAACAGTCTGCAAAGGGCCATTTGGAGATATAATGGGCACTTCTCAAATTATTATGGTATAAATATATATACATACAGTGCTTTCTTCTAATTATGACTCTACAATGAACTTTCTTTTCACTGAAACATAGGAATAAAATACCTGCACAATTGTAATTATTTTAGATTATAGATATCATTTTTGTTTTAAGATGAAAGCAAATAGTCCAAGGTTATCCTGAAGATGATCCAGGCATGTGAAGCTTTTGTTAATCCCACCTACAGGGAAAAGGTAAGCTGCTTCAAGCTTTCTAAAGAATGTTTCATGCCATAATAAATGCAATAGGGTCAACTGACTGATTCCTTGAGAAGGGTCAGATGGGCTAATTGTCTGAGATATGGCCAGTTCTGTCTCTGGTGTCTATGCTGAAGGTTATACTCACAAGCCTTTTACAGAACTGCTACCTCTCCTTCACAAATTCTTGTGCAATTCTTATGCAAACTGTATTAGAAATATTCACTATGATGTTTTTACCCTCTGTCCCTGTGTCTCCAGTAAGAGAGAAGTTGATTGAAAATGCAGAGATCAGTGAGCATTTCTATGGAATATAATCTGAGGATGCCCCAAAGGCTATGTCAATCCAGACATTTGCTGACCTCTTTTTTCCCCCCCTTTAAACTGAGTCAGGAGCATTCAAGAAAAAACACAGTAAAAATCCTCTGAAAGGGTTAAATTTTTCCCTTACAGCTTCTCTAAGCGGAACTTATATTCTTAGTCTGACTTAAGGATATGGAATAGAAAGGCTGCCAACATCTGTTGTGGTCAGAGGCAGATAAAAGAGACTAATTCAGAGCTGGAAGAACCCATGTACAGTATTCTGTGCTGCATTACCCTTTCCACAAAAGCACGCAAAACAGTATTGCATAGCACGGGAGATGGGTGCTCACCTAAACTTCTTCACTGCAGAGACCCAGGAGTTCCACATGTTTCATCATCTCACAGAGAGCACAACATGAAACCTTTAACTTCTAACTGGGGAACACCAAGCTGAGAACACTTCAGAAACACTGAGTAAATAAACACACTGCTCTACAGTGGGGGATGAACAAAAGAAAGAAGAGAGACAGGTGATTTATGAGCCTGCCAAGCACTGGAAAAGTTAGCATAGAACAGATTAATATGCTAAGTAATACATTAACATTTGGATGTGGATTAGCCCAGTCTTTATTAAGGTGGCCTGATCAAGGCTATCCACACAGAGACATGAAGAAAAGCTAACGCAGTTTCATTCACATTCTAACTCAGTTATTACAAACCAAGCAGACAAGCCTACAACTTACTGAGACCAGCAACTCTGCAAAGAAGCCAACTGCATTATGACAACCTATGATGGGCACACAGTCAAAGCCAGCTCAAAAATCTGCAGACTGCAAAACCACTGCGCCTGTCTTTACTTCGGCCAGATTTTGCTGATGATTTTACTGTAGCAAGGGAACGTCAGTGTCTGAAGTGGATTTCAAGTACCAGCTATTCTACAAAAGGAAGGGAAATTACAGGCAGGCATCTTGATTACTTTACAAGTGAGACTGAAGCCCACTGTTTAGTACCTAAATGTTGTTTTGGTTCATGCTCTGCTGTCTTTATTCCAAGGAAGTAGCCAGTAAAGCCAGTAGAAACTCTGCCCAAGGAAGGGCAGCCAGACTGATTCTGGTAGCATAAAACAAAATCTATACCTCACCTTTTGTTTGCATCAGTAGGGACAATTCAGGCAGAGAACTAAAATTCCCTGAGGCAAAGGTACAAAGGGATGCAACCAGTCAAAACGTCAGCAGTTGAGATAAAGTTGCTTCTAGATGATACTGCCAATCATTTTAAATTTCACTTTGCACTTCTTGATCTTAACAGCCTGCAGAACTCCATTGAATATTTATCCTGTATCCTTTGATACAGAAAACTCTTGGAATGGACATACCACAATCCTCCAGCCCAACTGCCTGACCAAAAGTTAACACACATTAAGAGCATTGTGCAAATACCCCTTATCACTGACAGGCTTGGGACACAAATCACCTCTCTAGAAAGCGGATTATAGTGTCTGGCCACCCTCTCAGCTTCCTAATGTTAAGCCTCCCAATACAGCTTTATCAGATTATAAAGCACTGGTTTGCACCCAGCATTGGACCAGTAATTAGGAATTCTTAATAAACACTAGTTTCTTCTCATTTACTTTTAATTGCACATGCCTTTCACTAAACAGGTGTCAGTTTAAAGGCTGGACTTTCTAGCTTGTCCACCACATTGTCAAACTTTTTAAACTTAAATTTTTTTTCTACTCAATAGCACATATATCAAATACAATGAGTTGTTAAATCATATTTATTGAGGTTTTACCACTGTTGGGGACACATATTTTGCAACATTAAAAGCCTCAAAATATGTTTTCAATTATTTATAAGTATTTTTTTTGTCATATTGTTTGGTTTTTATGCAAATATAAATATGTTTTGGCTAACTGATCTTTACTTTAGGTGTATGGAAATCAATAATTTAAAATATATTTTGAGGTTTAAACAGCTATACCATGTCTACCTCTTCCATAATCTCAGCCTGCATCTATTAAAATCAAGGTGAATCTGCCACTTAAATACAACTTGCTACAGCTAAATGAAGTAGCTGATACAGCTCTTAGATCCCACTGCCTGTATACCAGTTAAGCCCAGGAGGCTGATAGCCTTTGTGTAAAATGTGATCCAGTAGGATTTTCCCATCCTAAACCTGCCAGACTCTAGATGTATATTTCTGTGACTGCCATAGCAGCTCCCTGCAAAAAGGCAGGGTCTGAGTAAAAAATAAAAGACTTTAGCACACCACACGAGTTCTTCATGTTCCACAGTCCAAACCAGATTTATCTGGAGCCAATTTACCACGTGTAATTTATAGCAGACCCTGGCTGGAATGACTTGCCCTCTTGCAGCACTTCAGATGCACATCCCATAGCAAGCTGCCACTCTGGAGGGGTGTTAGTGCACAGCTCCAAGTACAAAACCTAGCACCCAGTGTGGCTATTTAGGTCTCCTCAAGAGCCAACAGCTCAGCAGCCAGGCTACACATACCCATGGATGTGCCAGGATGTATCCCTCCTACTTCTGACAGGTATAATACAGGTTATTTTCTTCTTTTTAAGATTTTTTTTTAAGATTTGACAGTGTTCTTCAATAAATAATGAGGTCAAATAGTTATAATGAGGTTTTCATCATAAGAAATGCAGGGTTTTAACTTTTAACCTGGTCCTTGGAGATGCTGAGCACTGGATCCACGTAATGGAAGAAATGCATGAGGAATATACAACTTTCTTATGAATCTGTGAGACCCCAGTAGCCTTTCACAGTGTTCTTGAGCATGGAATTCAGAAGGCATTATCTAACAGTCGTTTACATGTCTCACACCCAACTTATAAACTGCATACCTAAACCACAGCCTGTGAAGTAATAGCAGCACCCCAGGAATATCTGCCACATGTGAATGAGAAGTGCTTTAGAAATCCCACAGGGAAGGCATGTCCCCAGTGCACCCTGCAATGCAGGGCAGATACCCAGCCTTCAGCAAATCACCTCCCAGAGAAGCAGCACAGACTAGGCAGCATCAAGCTCCGCAGATAACCTCTCTATCAACACTGGAAGAGACCCAAAATAAGTAGAACATCGATAACTTTATTGCAATTACAGCATCAGAAGTCCTTAACTAAAAAAACCTAAAGTAACAATCTTGTTACTTTTTCTTCAGAATGGTAAGAGCAGCTTTTGTTCAACCCAGTGCCAAGCTTTCTAGATATTAGATGCCAAGCTTTCTAGATACAGAAGGTGCATTATATTCCTCTGCAAGTATACCTTAGACCTATCAAAAAACAACCTTTAGCAATCTCACACCACCCCTGTATCCTCATTATTTTCAACAGGGAAGCAAAGCCTAACACTATATAGGCAGGGAAAGAGGGGTGAACATAAAGCTGCCATGTCCTAGATCACCATCCTAAATTCTAGAACATCCTTTTGGCTTGACCAGAAGTTCCCTCACTGCATGGGCAGTAGCTCCTGAACTGCTGAGCAAGGACAGCCCAAGCCTCACCAAAACTGAAACAAGGGGGTTTTCATTAGCCGAATAGGGAAAGGCATTATACCAACAACATGTCAGGTTCTTAGTTATTCATTTTCATGCACCCACTCCCCTCTGGGAAAGGACTAGAGACCATTCCTGGATATTTTTTTGCTAAAGTAGCAGAAATTTTTCCGGCACCAAGTATAGCATCAGTATTTAATGTTCTCATATTGCAAACCCTCATCCACACACAGCAGTCTCACCAGCTTTGATATTTATCAGTGATAAGAAAGTTCTTTTAAATCCTCACAGCAGTCAAAACATCCCACTAGAGAAAGCCTGGAGGATACTAAGGAGAAAGGAGAAGGCTGGATTCATTATTATTTTAACAGCAGCCCACTCTTTCAAATCAGTTGATCCTTCTGAAGGCTGTTTGAGTGGTGGAACTGTTTCTAGTCTATTAATTTGGTGTAAGTATTTACTCTGAATAATATTTTTGTGATTCAGCTGCCAGATCTCTTTTATCTGTAGCAATTTCCAGTTAGTAGGTGTCATTTGCACATTGCTTTACATATATTTAAGATTTTATGGATTAGCCGTGTGTTTCCCAGCTTTGTAGCAGATTTCCAAGCCTCTTGCAAGAGCTGATTCAGCAATAGGACACCATAGGCTACAATATCATCAAACATATCTTGGGCAACAAATACATATTTTGACTTTATCCCTCACACTGCATCAGAGGTGTCAAGTATTAGGAATACCAGCTCTAGGAAAACAGCAGATGTTTTTGCTCCCATAAGATCACATATTAGAATATGAGTTAGTAACAGAGAACATGCCTACAGCTTTCCATGGACTGCCACCATTTTAAGCAGCTAAAAAAAAGGAATGTCTTTTCATTCTCTAGCCCTTGCATCCATGGATTTTACTTTTTTTTCATTTTATTTATTTTTACAGTCTGCCTCTAACACCACTTCTGCTTGGCACCAAGCAGCCACACAAGGCAAGAACCAAGCCTGAAATGGTTTACAGTTAAAAACAACAAAAAAATTATCTCAGGGAAAAAAACCCTTGTAAGATCAATAAATATGCTCCCATTTTATAGATGAATAAAGACACCTCTCTGTGCTATATTTAATATACATAGCCTGCAAAGCAATACAGCAAAGGCTTTACCTATGCTAGATATTAAGAAAACACAGAACTGACTCAGTTCTTCAAGCAAGCATTTTTAAAAAGCCCCAAATTCCAGTTATAGCAGACTTATGCCAGTTTAGATATCACTTACCTCCTCCTCCTTTTTCAAAGCCCCAGCTTTCTCCATTGTGCATCGAGGGCAACAATCACCCACAGCAGTCCCTGCCCACAGCACAGCAGGAAAGAAGGGAACCCACTTCCCCAGCCCCTCAACCCTTTATAGTTTGTTTTGCCACCTAGTGTGAGACCCAGCTGGGATGAATCCTTTGGATCTGCTCCACCCAGCACACCAGGCTGTGTAATTCATGCAGCCTCATGGCTGTCAGAGCAGAAAAGGAGCCAATCCATCTCCCACAGCAGTAGCAATTCTGGCTGCTAACTGAGGCAGCAGCAACTTCTGCAGCAGGCCCAGAAAAAAAAGTGTTATGAACTCCTTGCAAAGTTCCTGCAGAAACCAATATTCTTCAGTTAAAAAGAAAGATACTCCCTCTCCTCCATGAATAACACCTTCCCAAAGAAGTCCTGCCTGCAGTTAAAATGATGTTGGTACTTTGTTGGCACAGACCTTTCACAAAGACCACAAAAATAATTGAAAGTTGTCAAATGATAGGGAAGCACCAACATTTCCCCATGGAAAAGAAAAAGCTATCAGCAGCAGCCTAAAAACAAAAGGGTTGACTTTTGTTTACAATACTTGACTGTGAGAGCAAACTGGGCCACCCATTTAGAGCTGGATCCTGCTCCCTGACTACACAGCTATTTTTAACTGCCAAGTTTTTATACCAAGTCTGGCTTTGAACTTTGCTGAAGCTCCTCATACAAACAGAATACATAGACTTTCAGCAAGACTGCCATGTTTCAGATTAGATGGCAATTTTATCTGAAAAAATGGCAAGGAAAGACATGGCTTCTCTTACTCAGCAGATATGTCCCTGTGTGTATTAGGTCATAATGTTTTCATGCTGGTGACAAAACACAGTCCCCTTGTGCTTAGTTGTTCAGCCTGCAGAGCTCAGAGAGAGCATCCATATCTCATGGCTTTCCAGGGTNATGCTGTTGCTGTTTGTTTGGGTTATTTTTTTATATCTCTTTATGCAACAAGCACAGGTGGATCTGCCCTACAGCTGCCCAACCACACTACTCTGTGTCCAGAACCTTGTCCCATCCAGGACCCGCAAGATATATTCAGCTACCAGTAGGCAAAACGTCATGGGACTCACATTGAAGTCAAATTTATGACATTCTCACATAAATCCTCTGCCTCCAGCAGCTAAGGCTTTGAACAAAATTGGTGAGACTTATGATAAAAACCACCAGGCATACAAAAACGCCACTGAGGTTAAGCAAAAACTTCTCAAGAGGCGGCTGTGCAAAGCAAGCGTGTAATTTGGCCATAGCACGACCTCTGTCTTCTGGGCCTGGTGCCACAACAGCCAGCTTTTCCCCTTCCCCAACAGTGAAGCCCAGTGCAAGCAAAGGTGTCACAAAAGCCGTGGTGTTGACTGCCACATGTATTGCACAGCGCGTTGGCCCTAAGGAAACCTGTAAGGGGTGGTACGTCCAGGTCCCTGCAAAAGAGCAGCAGAGGAGAGAGGAGGAGCAGCCCTCCCTGTCCAGGGATGTGTGGGACAACCTGGTCTTGAAGACAAGCATCACTGCTAAAACCCTTGTTCCTTGTGTTTGTTTGGTAGCATGTACAAGTGGAATTCCTCAAAGCTGGTCACAGCACAGATGATATAGATGCAGCTGAACACTCTGTTCCTTCCCAGGGGCTCCCTCCAGAGTCCAGCTTTTAGCTTCCTGAACTTTAGGGGAAAGCTTTATTTGGGGGATGGTGAAGGTGTTGATGGATTGGGGCTTTTTTAATATCTACATAGTTTCATTAGATTCTTTAAGATAGAAAATTTTAGAAATAAAGCAGGCAAATACATAAATAAAAGTAGAGAAAAAGCAAAAAAATGATGTCACCCTCAAGCAGTTCCATCAAGGGATGACATTTTAAATCACATCATGTCTCACACCCATTTCTTAGTGCAAAATAAATCACTTGAACAGAGTGCAAGCCAATTTTTACTTTAAAAAATGTTGTGTCCTAAGGCTCTCTTCTTGAACTTCAAAAGCATACTTCATAATTACTCTACCTATCAAAGGAAACTCAATATTTCACCTCCAACCTCCCTCTGCTTGTGTTATAATTTTTAATTGTTAATATATTATATTAATTTTAAACTGGTTATTCTCTCTTGAAATTACATCTTTCAAATGGGTATGCAAACTTATTTTAAATTAACATATTTACCTTAAAATTATATATCAGTAATTTGTTTATGACTTTTCTTGCCTCTTAATTCTTATATTAGGATTTCAGTCTTTGGTTACCTCATTTAATTTTATTTGAAAACGTCTCAATTTAAGAGTCTAAACCTATTTCATAGAGCTTGAGATCTCTGAGAAGCAAAAGCTTTTATTTATCTGGCTTATTTATATGTCTTTGTTTGGACTCATCAAAATGCACTGCCAGGCCTTTTGTCACTGCATGTTTAAGGCAGCTGGAAAAGGTGAAGGTCTTGTTTGCAACCTAAAACCTGCTCTTACAGGTACATGCAGTCACTCTTAAGGAATATAATACATTGGTGTTTTTAGTGGGGCTACATTATTTTCTTTAGATGGCAGGTTCTTTACTTAATGCACAGTCCTTGCAAATACATTCCAGAAAGTCAGGCATGGCAGGTGGGGCGTCTTCTGTGGAGGAGAGGGTGCCTCTGGACAGACAAGCAAGTTTCAGTGCATATTCAAGTGTGATAATGAACATTCTTCATGCATTCCCACAGTCAGCATTTAAGAGTCCTCACTGATTTATCAAAGCTGGTCACATGCTTAAATGGACGAATAACAATTGCAAAATGGTAGAAATATGTCAGCACATCATTGCCAAAATGACATAAATCAACACTTTAAAAACTCCAGCATGCAGAAAATACCTTCCTGGCAGGACCAACCAAAATAGGTTGCAGAATCTCTTGTGCCTGAGAGCAACCTGCGCTGGGAGGAAGGCAGGGAAGTTCATATCCAAGCAATGCTCAGCTGGACTCCAAGGCCCTCGGTGTGGATCAAGGCATCCTGGAGCACACTGCAAAGGGAAAAACACATCCAGCTGGTGAGCTCAACTATGTGGCTGAAGAAGACATTTCCCCATTGAAAGAAAAATCTTCCCAGAGATGCCTTTTGGATCTCTGGGAACATAGGAAATAAAAGTAAAGCAGAGATTGTCCCTGGAGAATACGTTGCCAGTGTTAAGATCAGCGCCTACAGAACACTTCTCAGTGCCAGGTGGGTACATTTTAGTTTGCAGGGTGATATTTTTAATAAAAAAAAGATAAGATGAGGATTGTCTCACCATTCCAGTAAATTACATATCTACATTCAATTTTTTTTTCCAAGTATCACTAGATGACTACTTTAATTTTGCCAGTTCTAGATGCACTGTGGCTACCAAATCTATGTGTCAAGTAGCCTGTGTCTAAGACTGCTACTCCCCAAACCTGCCACATTTTATCATCTTGCCCTTGTTATTTTTTATGCACAACAGTCTTCTGGTAGGAAAGAAACCTGGGTCTTGCTCTTCCTTCAGCCAAGATCTCTGCTCACAATCAAATCCACAGAGTCAATCACCTTTTGTGAGTCCTGGTGACACCCACCACTGGTAGATAGACTAAATCACTGGAAGATGCAAGAAGTACAGGCACACCAAAGAAAAACAGTTTCAAACCAGATTCATCGTCTTGAATAAATCTCAAGGCAGGCTCCCAAGTCCCAGCTCATAAAGATGAAAATGTAGCTCCTAATTCTCCCCATATGTTTCAAACAAAATTTTATGAATGAAAGATGGATGTTCTTCCCAGTTGCTCCCTTCTAGCGCAACCCACCCAATTCCAGATTAACCCACCTCCTTCTAGTTCCATCTCCTCTGTGTGGTGGAAAATAAAGCAGGGAGCTGCACCAACAGAGACACTGGACTTTTCCTTACCAAAAGAGCAGGTACATGAGGTAGAAGGCAACATTTTCTGGAAACTCAGATGTTGAAACACGTGTTTTTCTCCAGAAGAATGAAAGAGGAAAGAGTCATGTGGAATGAGGCAGCACAGTTCCTCTCTTTTATGTTGCGAGAACTTCCAAAGGAGAAGTTTCTTTCAAACAAAAGTGAGGCATGGGTAGTTTTCCAAATGTTCTCGTTTATTTATGATAGTTGTCTTCATTTAATGAGCAACGTGTTTTCTCTCAAGTCTGGCATAGCCACTGGCTGAAGCAACAGATGTACCACACTGATGATCCTAAAGAACAAAAACACATCTGTTTGCAGTAGCTCTTTTGGGCTCTGAGGACCAAGTGTACAAGCCTGTGGGAACTTCACAGAGACTTGAAGTCCTAATTTATTCATTGTTGATTTACTTATATACCTCGATGCAAAAGCTTTAGTGCTACACAAGAATGTATATAGAAAATTTTAGGATACAAATTATGTTTTTTCTGTATTTTAATATATCAAGCAAAAAATAAAATATGTAAGAAGCTGTAGTCATCTATGAAATGGCATGCTATTAGGTCTTTGTGTGCTAAGGCAGGCATTGGACATTTTATAGTGTACACAATTGGCACACCTGGGAAAAAATACATACACTGCTAGCTAAAATGCTTAATCTCTTCTTTAGCACATTTGCAGTTTAATTACAAAACCTACTGAACAATTAAAATTCAGGTCAGCACACTGCAGCAGTATCAGCCTTTGATGTGGGGTCAGTATTGGTCACAGTCCTGTACTCATTACATAGGTTAATCAATTTGGTGGAGTAAATATGACAGGACTGACCAAAAATCTATGTAATTACCATCGCTCTGAGAGCACAGGCAAGCACAGCTGGCCTGTGAATTTGTAAGCAGTATTTTTTCCTAAACAAGTCGAGATCCAGAGCTGTTAGTGTAAAGCAGATTTGTTTCTTCTGCGAGCAGTCCCTCTCGTTGCTGCCGTCCATCTGCACGTGTGACACGCAGCAGGGTGTGCACCCTCATGCCAGCACCCTCACACACACAAACACTCAAATTCTACAAAAGGATTGGTACAGCTGATATGGGCTGGGAATGTGTGTTTATGACTGCCACAGCCACCTTCACGCCCTGGCCCAGCTCATGAGACACACTGGTTTTGGACACCTGTCAAACAGTAACCACTTAACAGAAATGGATTGCTACGGCCAGATAAGAATTGCTTTCTCTTGCCCAGACATGGATTCTCCCCAATCCCCAAATAACAGAAACCCATCACAACCTTCAGATAGGTCATTATTTGTCCAGCATGAGGGATGTAAAAGGCAAAAGTCAAACCCCTCTGAACTGGAGAAGAGGGATTGCTGATGGTTTTGGGTAGGATGCACAGAGTTTGCTTCCCGCCTGGAAAGCCAGGAGTTATCAGGTTGTTCAGCCTGGGATTTTCGCTATAGTCACTGAATTTCCCCTGAAAAGAGTGACAGTGAGGAGGTTTGAGCTGGGATTTTTGCAACAGTCACCAGCCTCCCAGGGAAATTCAGTAAGAGCTGAAGAGTTTTGATCCCTCGCATGGAAGTTGATAGCAAATTAATATGCATTTCCATGGGGACAGGAGTAGGTCTGGGTGCCACAATTCCATAAGCTCTTTTAAAAATCACAGCCTTAAATGGTAATATTCTGATATTCCAAATATGTGGGGTTAGGTAATTTTTTCTAACTCTTAAAAACATATTAGTCATAATTTTCTTCTGCCTTTCAGTTCCTATGAGATAAAAGGAGTCTGGATTTACAAGCAGCAAGATTTACCAAAATAGTTCCAGAGAAGTTCTAAACCACTTTCTACAGTATTTCTGAATTTTTTCCCGACTTTTCTGTCTGTAAAACACGTGCTGTACAGGGAGTAGGACCCAGGGCACTGTCCGGGCTGAGCTTTTGCCTGGGCTGACTCCTGGGCGTTTGCGATGGGCGTCACCTGAGTCCTGTCGATCGCCCTGGTGGCATGGTCCCCAGGAACAGCTAGCCGGCCCCAGGTGACAAGCAAGCAAGGGAGGGGGCTGCAGAGGCAGCCAGAGGGCACACACAGCCAGGCAGTGTGCGACAACAGGGCACAGCATGGCAGCGCAGTGGCCTGCTGCATTTTCACTAGGGTGAAATAATAAACCATGGGTCATCCCTTTGTAAACCAGAAGTTTAACTGCTGTAGAGACAAGGTCTGTGTCTCCTTGTGCGAGGTCACTGGTGCCTGTTTCAACAGCCTCTTTTGAGACTGTAGGAATAACAATAACAGGAGCCTTTGAGTGTTGCTACAGTGCTAATTCTTGCTACTAGGAAAAGGCGTTGATGAACAGATCTTTACTGCTCATTTTATGTTTGAGTCCTACTCTCTACAACACTCTGCTCTCTCATGCTCCCCACCCACTGCATTTAAACGAACAAACCACGTTTTCTTTATGTCATCTCCAGCCATCCCAAGAGCTTTGATCACTAAAGGAAACATGCCAGAGCTGGCAGTGTTCTCATTCTGGGGAAAATGTTGATATTTTGGACTTATTTTTCTTGTGCATCAGAATGACAGCGAGTATTTTCAACTGGTTTAGTTTTCCAAGGAAGAAAAGCACTCTGGTTAGGATAGCTTATTTCACTTAGCTTTAACGCATCATTTGTAGGCTGATTTTATTTATTTTTTAAAACTACGGTATAACTGTCTCCTAAAAAAATAATATAAAACAAAACTTCAAGGAAGAAATTGATTGGAAAAAAATCCACTGAAGCTGCATATTGTGGCAGTAATCAAAAAGGACATATTAACATCTTGCTTCTGTATTTTCAAATAAAATTCACTAAAATGACCACAAAGCCACCATACATCCTTCTTTAAAAAAAAATTTTTAAAAAGGCATTTTGTGTGGAAAAGTATTCTGAGCTATTTTTGATGGGCAAACTGAAGCTGCCAGGGACAAATACAATGTCTTTTTGCTCTCTTTCACCTCCTTATTACCGAGTTTTACTTCCAGCTGTTCTGTGGACTTCAGCTGGGTCACTGTGGAGATGTGGAGACAGTGTGTTCAGACCCCTGAACTGAGTGAGTGGAGTACCACCATGCCATTAAGGACTATGGAAATATGTATCTGCAGCAGACTGGAGAGTGTCAGTCACTGGAGCCTTCCCTGTCACCCTTCACAGCCGCAGAACTGGTCCCACGATGACCATTTTCCTCTATGTCGAGAAACCTCGTGGCTTCCTTTTTTATTCCCAAGCCTGGGAAACGCGGGCAGTCCAAGGGCAGCACAGTGCAGAGCCAGCAGGAGGTGCTCCTATAGCAAGGAAATCTGTCCAACAGAAAAAATCCTACATCTGTGGCACGAAATTTCTCTTCTGCTATAATATGAAACACGTTTGGCATACTCAAAAAAGGGCTTTTAGCATAGCAGGGGAACCAGTTTAGGCTCTCCTACTGCAGAAACCTAGACAGATGCAATATTTCTCTTGTTTTTAAGTTACTGTAATCAAGCATATTGCAAAGGAGAAAAAAAACATAAATGAAAATATGTTGTTAGGTCCTAGTAGACTTGCAATTTCTGAATTTCTTTTACAAATGCCCATAGAGTATTCCGTCTTTATCCTCCCAAGTCACCAAGAATAACACATCAAAGAGCATGTTTGCATTTCTATAATAGATAACAGCATTGACATAAGCTTCAGGGTTCATACAAACTATAAACTGAATTACCAATCGCCTGTCTCACATATTTATAAACTGTAAGTTGAGCCTGGAGAAAAAGATCCCAACTACAGGTGAAATAATTATCCTGAAGCTTTTAAAGAGTCACTTCTGAGCTGCAATCTGAATTCTGGTGGATGTGAATTATCAGTTTGGTTTATACCAGCCTCTGCTTGCTTAGCAGGAGTAAATGGTAACCTGGGCTCTGCTGCTCACTGCCATGGCAAGGCTGACATCACTGTTTGAACAAGAGATTTTGTAAAAGCTGCAGGTCTCTGTCTCGTCTCTCTGAGGAAGGAATGGATTTTCTCCTTCGCTTGCCTTGCCTCCAAAGCCCAAAGCTGGCAATCCTGCAATCCTCCAAGACACCAGAGCCAGAACAGAGCAAGCCCTGATGGCCCAGAGCTTCTGCTTACATACCTAAAAGTATCACAGACTATGACTTTTCCTCGTGTCCAAGGGCAGAAGAAGAAAATTCTCCTTATTCTGTAAAGCTCACACAGGAAGTGTCCATTTTGGGAGGAACCACAGTTCTCAGGTGAGGACACATGCCACTGGAACACCATGTCTGGAGACAGCTTGAGTCATTCATGCAGCAGCTCTCTCTACAACCACATTGAGGCTTTTTTGCTGTATTATCAGAAAGGAAGACAAAATGAAGAGGAAAACATTGCTAAATAATTTGTTGTGCTGCCTCATGCAAATGTATTAGAAGAGAAATTGAAACCCACAGGTCAATATAATTCTGGGACTCCAATACTGGTCTGAGCTATCAGCTCCTCACCAGAGCTACCCAAAGCAACTCTTCTGCTGCAGCTGCTGTTGGCTGCTCCTCAAAAGGAGAAGTAACAACAGGAGTTGGAGCAAATAATGGCGTAGGATTTGAGGTGGGATGTTCTTTTCCTAGGTAGTTTGACAAACACCAACTGGAGACTAACTTGGACATGTTTGTCTCTAGACCTCACACAAAAACAGTAGACTCAATATTTTATATTAACTTCTCAGTAGTATGTGGTTCTGGAATATACAACAGCAAGTAGGCATTTAAGACATGCAAAATTAGGAGACTTTCATCATGATAATTCTGTTTTGAAAACTCAGACCTCTGCTGTTCAGGACTTAAGAAACTATCTCATCTGTAATTACACTAATTTTTCATCTTAGAGACTTTATATTGCATCAGCCCTAAATTCTTCTCCACAATACTGATAGGAACAATCCATTTCCTTGTGGATCCTTTATTGCATTATGCAAACACTGGAAATATGTTAAATCCAATATTATTAATGACTCTGTAACAGAAATTATTATCTGGGGGGTTTTAGCCATATGACAAGAGCTTTTCTTGAATGTGTTGAGCATTAACTTTTAAAAAAAAAACCTTTTCTGACAGACAGGAGTGATTCCAAACCAGACCAGATGTAACATATCCAAATTTTTGCCACGTGGTGACAAAACCAGCCTATAAAATTACCTTTTTGAGAGTCTCTTGGTCTTGTCAGCATGATCAATTCTTGTTCACTTATGACTGCACCACAGCTGGCATTAGGATTTGGGGTCAGACCAGCAAAAGGCATTCTGGTGACAATAGCAGCATTCACAAGCTCTATAAATGCAGCATGGTTTATTTAATTCAGCAAACACTTAGCTTTGGCGGCAGAAAAAGGCACAGCAATGTAGACAGAAATATTAAGGTAAAAGTGCAGAGAAAAAAAATTCTCCTCATTAGACCACATCTAGATTCAAAGGAAAATTGAGGGGGGAGCAAGGGAGTGGGTTTTTGTGTTTGAGAGGTTTTTTGGTTTTTTGTTTGGTTTATGGTTTGAGGGGTTTTTATTATTTTTTTATTTAGTTTCTGGGTTGTTATTTTTCTGAAATAGAGTCCTGTTCTTGTGCTGCGAGAAACATGAGGCGAGGATCATTCAGTGATGAAGGCTCTGCAGCTGACAGATTACAGGACAGATTCAGCTCAGTCTCTTTAGCTGTACTTCTCTGAAAACTGAAACACTCTCTCCTTTTTCTCTTCAGATACATTATCCAAGAGGATCGATACATAGGCGTGGAGACAGCTCGGCTTTCTCAGAAACAGATGCAACACTGAAAAGACACTCAAAAGGGCCCTAAAAAGTACTTGACTCTTGAATAGGTTAGTATTTAAAACACTGGACTGTGTAAGTGAAAATGAAAAACTGTTCCAGTAGAATATGCACCGACGCTTTAAAATGGAAGTTTACAAACAAGAGACCCTTTGTTCAGTGGCACCATTTCCTTTGGTGTTTTGGAGGCTTTTTTATTCCTTGCTGGCTCCAAACTACCTCAAAGAAACTGAAAATAAACCTTGCTTCAAAATCTTGTTGAAAAAAATACTTCTAGGTCAAAACACAGAAAAAGCCCACACAAACCTGACGAGATGGTGTACTTGACCAACTCTCCTGTCAAACAGCTTCAGAATTTGATAGTGGAGAAGTGGGGCAGATCCTCATGCACATAAAGGAAAGGGCCAGCACAACCCCAAAACGTGGCTAATAAATATTTACTTTTTTATTGCAATTATTATTAAGTGCCCCTGATACTTCCATGTGACATCATACTCTCAGGTGTCTTACCTTTTTTTTTTTGCTCCAAACAGCTCACAGCTTTTCTGCATGCACTACTCCATAACCACTTTATCTGACAGAGCTGCTTGTGACAGATGCTGTGAAATTTGAAGGAGCAAGGGCTCCAGGGTACTGTAGTTGTTGTGAGGCTCCTTCAGCTTTATGGAGAGCTCTTCTCACCTTTCCCAGGACAGCAACAGCAAAGGCTTACCATGCACCGTAAATCATGTGTTTCTAGGCTGCATTCAGCAGAGGCTGGTTTCTGAGAAAGGAGCTGGGCTGACAGAATTGAGCGAGCAGGTTTGTCTTCTTCTAATCATTCCACTTGGTTTAAGCTTTTAAAGCCTTACAAACTCAGAAAGCTGTCCTTAAAGTTTTTTATGTAAATTAAATAAACCAGTATTCCTGAAAAATGCCTACTGATAACACCTGATATTATACTGGGGTGTCTGAATGGCCAGATTTACTCACCTGTACAAAAGAGATAGTGGACTCTAAAGAAACCATCCTGGGCCAAGAACTTTGGTTATTGGTACAGCCCAGGACAATAACTTGCACAGTAGAAAGCCTTTCATTTCTGAGGGACAGCCCAGCCAACACAGCCCAGCAAGGTGTGTTCACATTGTCCCACAGCTACATGAGCTAAACTCAGTCAGAGCAAGCAGGCGACCACAAATAAAATGTCCTGGTTTGGCAGCCTCTTGTATTTCCAGGGAGAGATTGTTGAAACCACTTCCAACAATCCTGTTGGGGCATGGACTCTTTCTTCCTCGGCCTGATGGCAGCCCATGTCTCTCTCTGGGATCCTCCTGCCACACAGCAATTTTGAAGGAAGCTCAGCCCTTGGGTCAATCTCAAGCCATGCGTTTTCCACATCACCTGGGTGATGGATGGCATTTAAGCTCCTGACAGAAGAAAAGGGGCAGAGAAGTAAAATGTTAACTCTTACACACTTACTAAGTTATTACACTAATGCCTGTTATCAGGGAAACTGGGCACTGGAACAGGCTGTGCATAGAGGTGGTGCAGTCACTGTCCCTGCAGGTGTTTAAGAAAAGTTTGCATGTGGCACTTGGCGCCATGGTTTAACTGATGTGGGTGTTCAGTCACAGGTTGGATTCAATAATTTCAGAGGTCTTTTCCAGTTTCATGGGCCCTGTGGTAGGGATGGATCTCAGAATCAGTGCAAAGAGTGCTGCTGCTGCTGCTGCTGCCATTTCCTCCTCTACCATATAGTAAATGAGTATTTGTGCTTTTGATGGGAGCGAGGCACAAAGGATCCTCTCCTTGCATGACAGATGACAGCCACCACAGGCAGAGACCCTTAGCCTGGTGGAAGGATGCCCAGCTCCCATTCTTGCATTTGTGCAAAGCCCCTCTGAGCTGACATGCAGGCACTGGCCCAAGCAGGATGGTTACAAGCATTGCTCCACACTGAGTTATATTTAACACAGGAGCCTAAATTACACAGCAGATCAGGAGAACTCCCTTTGAAAAGGCTAACAAGGTGCCACCTGTTTCCCAGGTCAGAGCCAGGACTTTTGAAGGCACATGTGTGTGACAAGACCCAGATCAACTGAACAAAGTAACATTAATAGGGCCCCCTCCCCTGCTTGGGAGCTGGGCAAGAGGCAGCTGCCCTAGTGCCTGGCTGGAAATCAGGAGCAGCCCCAGGGGATCTTGCAGGCTTCCCCAGCTGTGGGAAGAGTCCAAAGGGAGGATGTGCAGCAGTAACAAGGGAGACAAAAGTGTGACTGAGGGGACAAGGGGCTTCTGAGAGATGAGAATGAGCTGAAGGATAATTCATTTCCCCAGATGAGGATAATTCAAATAAGTTCAAAGATACGAACTTCCTCTGGAGCATAAACTTCTCTGGGGCAGAAACCTGTTAATTTAGAGAGCATACCATGCATAACAGAGGCTCTATGGGCAGCTCCATAAACCATGAAGTGGAGCAGGAGGGGAGATCTTCCTACCCAAATCAGACATTCATTCACACAACAACAAATCCACAGCCCAGGTCAGAGTGTAAATCCATCTTATTGCAGCCCTGTGCAGGAGTTTGCATAAAGCAATGTACCTGGACATCTCCAAGTGCTGCCCTGCACCCTCCCTCTGGATCCACCTCTGGAGTCTGCTTCATATTTTTTCAAAATATCTGTAGTAGTTTCACCATTTTAATATATCTACCTGCAAAGCCTCCTGATGCTTTGGGTTTTAGTGAACAACAAACTACCTTAAAAAATGCAACATAAAATTAAAAAATTCACTGTTGATAGCTTCAAGTAGGGAACCAAGTAATTAATATACAGCTTAATCTACAGCTTCTGCTATCCTCGTACAGCTCCAGTGCTTTGGCCTGCAGCCCCTTTGCCTTAATTGCTCTCACTAAAGATAGCACTCTTCTAATGCAGAATAATCTGGTGAATCCTATGCCCATATCAGGGCTAAATGCACAGTGTTTCAGAGGAAGAGAGCTCAAAATAACAAGGTGTTTGTTTGTATTCAAGGAAAAATAGAAAACTTTACTGAAATTCAAAGTAATATATCTCACATGAAATGAAATCCCATTGAAATCTATTTTTTCTTGTTATCTAATATTATTCTGGTTATGGCTAATATCTCATGGACGATCCTTTGCTAACTTATAATGGTAAGCCACAGCCGGTGTGCATGCCAAAGATACCCTCTTTAAAGAAAAATAAATACCACAGAAGGCTTCTGATCTTTCTAGGATAAAGATTTTTTTTTAATGAAACACTGTTTAGATGTTTCATGGCCAGCAAACATAAATAAATGTAATAAAAAGTAGTCTTGGCTGTGAGAGAGGTCTGAAAAACTGAATTCCTCAAGGGACAGACAAAAAAAAGCAGGGAAAGTTTTATTTCATTATCAACATAAGTAGCAGCATGCATTCATCAGCTGGTATCAATCTTGGTTATAGTTTGAGGCCAATGACTGATGGCATGCTGCAAATTCAGATTCTGACTTGCATAGCATGCAGTTGAGTAATTTTCTGCAGTTTTTGGTTTTCCAAATCGGCACTGATCTGCTGCATGACCTTCCATGTGCCCAGAATGATTGCCTGCAATTGGAGGTCCAGGGACTTTTTAAGCTGGAAGTTGTATCAGAGCAGTAGTTTCATAGACAAAATGAATTTGCCTAATTCATCCTGTCAGCCTCCATAACATCTTGCAGCAAGAAACTTCATCATTTAATTGCACATTGTTTAAAAAGGTGCTGAAGTTAGTAAAGTTATTAAAGTCTTTTGGCCAGGAAGAGTATTCTTATCTGTAGTCTCTCATTTTGTTGAAAAGCCTTGCTACATGGGCAAGGACTGTCAGCTCAGCTGCTGACTGAAGGCTCACCCAGACACACAAGTTTTGCAGCTGCTCCTTCCTTCTGACCAACGCAAAGCAGCAGAGGAGCCAAGGTAGAAACAGAAGAGAAAGCACAGCTTTTTGTGGAGATGTACAGGCCAGAAGCTGACTGATCAATCATGGTGTAACCTGGCAGATGAGCTACAAGGGCCACAATCTGAAGCCTTGTTTCCACCCTCTGCAATAGCCCAGCTAGCCTAAAGGGTCCCCCTCTTTCATTACCCTTCTCCAGTAGGGCAAAAACCATTCTTCTCCTTAGGCAGGGCTTATTTGAAGAGAACCTGAGCACCCTTGCTCTGGCTGAGCTCAGCAGGAACCACAAGTGCTGTCTGGGAGCAGCATCACACAGGGAATTTTGGAATTCTAAGTGCAATCATTCACTTACGGTTTTCTCCTGCACCCCACACTGTCCTTAGTGTCATCCCTTATCAGCTTTTTTTCAGAGTAGGGTCTCATCTGTAGGTCCCTGTTCCAGCACAATTATGAGTCAGGGTCTGCAGAATTTGACTGAAACCTCATTGCATGTGATGTTCTCCTTTGACAACTCAGCCACACCTGCAGGACTTTTGCTCACATATCTTTACTTCCCTCAGTCTTGGAGAGCCTTTCTGAAACTCTAAATTGCAAGCCAAAACTGCCTGTTTCCCCTGGACATAGACACAAGCATCCATGAGATCCACTCAAAGGAAATTGGAGCTAAATGTGAAATGGCCAGCTGCAACTCAGACTGATCTTGCTCTTAATAAAAACGGGAGCCCTAACTGCTGTCTCTATAGGTTGTGCCTCTCTGCCTTCCAGTCACCATGAAGACTTGTATTTTCAGATCATTACCAGACCTGAAACCCTGAGGCTGTGATGCTGAGATCACAAGGCTCTGTACAGCACCCCAGACGCCTGCAAACTCCTCTTTCTCTGGCACTCCTCTATCAAACACTGCTGCCTTTGACTGGTATTCAGCTGTTACAGTTTAATACTTCTGTCGGGCAAACTAATGGTGCTCACTTCCATGGGAAGTGAGAGATGGTACAGCAAAATAAGACCCAACTCCAAATAACTTTCTCAGCAAGAAAGAAAATTCGGCACCTCGTTACTCGCCTTAAACACTTCCCCTGGGGGAGCGCTGCATGTTTCACCGAGCGCAGCAAGAACCCTGGTACAGCCTGGCTGCTGTTCCCCTCCCCATCCAGCTGCGTTTCGGCGATGGACTTGGTCAGACAAAGGTCAGGGAATTAAAAAAAAGTAAATAGGAGTCGTGTACTGGGAGCACACATTCACTGCATTGCTGAACTGTCTTACTAACCCGGGAGTAGCCTCCCACACTCCCATGCCGTTAGTGCACAGCTGCTGCTGGAAAGTTGCCTGGAGAGCCTCTCTCCCCTCCCACCTCTTTCAAAGGACCTTGTCTGGAGCTACCAGGCTTCTGCTGGCAATATTTGTCAGGGAACAGAGGACTACTGTCACTTAAAAACAAGCAAAGGATTACAAGATGCTTTGATTTTGTCGGGAGCACAGAAAGGGAATGATCGCCATTTCAAAAGCTAGAAGGAAACACTGGTGCACAGTCAGATCTGCATGTTCATTATATATTTGGCAGAGCATATCAATTGGTGTATGCTGAATTCCAAAACAGGTCTAGCTAGAGCCATGCCAAGGGCTATTATAAAAGGGTGACTGCTTTACAAAGCACCTCATATACTTATGGGGCTCCAGATACTAATTTTGCACTGCACAATCAAATACAAATAGCAATAAACATTTTCAGCATAAGGCTTCCAATGACACATGTGCAAAACCCTGGCAAAAGGCTCTCAGGGGCTTTCCCTGGTCCATCCAAGAAGTTGCAGTGAGACACTCACCAGCACTTGTGAGTTCAAGCTAGAGGTGCAGAAGCAGGACTAGGTTGGAGGGGCCTTTGAAAGGCTGCCCACAGACACTGTCCCTGGGTGTGGCATCCTGGCTCTCGGGGATGGAGAAAATCTCATCCATTCTGGGACATGTATAACATCAATTTATTCAGGAGCAGAACTGCCCCCATCCAAGAAAGTAGGAAATGTTGACGTAAATGGGCAAAACTGCTACTCTGAAATTAAAACACATTTCTTCAGCCAGAATCTCACATTAATGCGGTGTCCCACAAAACTACTCAAGTTTGGATTTTCAAAGGCCCCTTCGGGAATATTTTACTGCACTCCCTTTGAACATCTCTTTGGTCCTTTCAAAAATGCCAGGCTAAAAATCCCTGCTGGGGGGCAGCATGTTCCTGTGCTCTTAGGTCTTACCTTTAATACATTAACCTCACATTTTGCATTTTTCCAAGTGTGGCTTTCTGGGTTTAGTTCTGAGTCCAGCGCTTTTTATCCACATGCTGTGGATTATCTGATCTGATGAGTCATCAGAAATAATCCTGCAATGGCACTGCTCGATGTAAGGGTTAGTTTGCAAGCTACTTTGTGTCATCTTTTACTTGAATAAACCATGCCACTTGCCCTGCATTTTATCTTGTACTAAAAAAAAAAAAAAAAAAAAAAGAAGAATGAGAAGAAAGCAGCTACTAACTATTTTAATCTCAAAATAAGATAAGAACACATTCATGAGATCTGAGCCACCGATGCCTTCCTCTAAACAAAAGCTCTTACAGTAAAAATGCACTGCTAAGACTTGCCCACTCAAATCTCATAAAGCCCATGTTGTTGCAAGAGCTAAGAAAACCTAGCTCTTTAAATAGAGTAGTTCTGGACTAAGAACATTAATGGCATCCCAGAACTGGAAAGCCGGATGTGTAAATTAAAAAGCAAAAAGCACATATACACTCTTAATATCCTAATACCTATTACATGTGATCTCTTTCAAAGTAGCTTTAAATGAGAAGTGCAGTTACTCTTTGATACAGCTGCTAGAAACATAGCCAGGATGCCCCTTGTTATAAATTTTAAAAATGAGTCCGTATTTCATAAAGGCTCATAATAAACAAGTCTTCAAGACCAGAATATATTATTCCCTACTTGTTTTTTTCTCCATTTAAAACATAAATCTGCACCAAATACAGAATAGTTCCCTTCACTCGGCAGAATCCTCTTGACTCTTGGCAAGAATCCCTTTCAGCCACCATGACAGAAATGATCATATGTGCAATGAGAAATCCCCTCCACACCACACCGAAGTTCCCTCAAGGCTACCAGGAACTGGCATCAGCATCATCTGGAGGCCACAGCAGGTGACCCACACCGATAAGCAACTGGACACAGGCCATGGAGTATGAGCCAGTGTCTGCAGTCCAAACCTGGACCCAAATCCAAAGATATGCCAATATCTGGACACTGTGCTTGTAAAAACGCTGGAAAGGGACTGCATCACTGACGGGACTGTCTGCGTGGTACAACACAAGAGTGAGGGAAGACACTGGGTTTCCCCGCAAAAAATCCTGACCTGTTATTTACAGCTTTTCCTATGGCATTCATCAGAAGAGAGTCTCTTTAAACACAACAATGCGTTTACTCCCACAGTGTAAAAAAGAGCCATAGAAGTATTATCCTTGTTTTAGAGGCACAGAACAGGTCCATATTTCCAAACACATCCATACAACCAGAGGCAGCCCGGGGCTGGCTCCCCAGTGATGCTGTGCAGCAGCAGCTTGTGCAGGACACCACACCGATAACTCTGCAGAGCCAGGGCTAATCATCACATCCCTGCTCTGGCCCTGCTCACCCCATGTCCTGAAGGAGGAGGATTTATTTGCTTCAGGAGGAATCTGGGAATTCAGCCTATATGTTCAACTTGCACATAAATCACAGATGTTATCTAAATGAGGCGGCAAACGCAGACCCGGGGAACACGCATAATTCAGTCACAGTGCCTGGAAAAGGCACCGAAAAGGCTCGGTCTGAGAAATTTTAAAACCTAACATTCTTTGTTGTGCTTTGCAGTCCGGAGGGAGCAGCGGGAGCCGGGTGACCATCCCGGCAGGCCCGGGGCGGGCAGGGTGTGCAGGGCGGCAGCGGGGTCCCGGGGATTCCCGTGGCGCACCCGAGCTGTACCAGCCCCGCACCGCAGAGCTCGGAACGAAGTACCGCTGCCCTCCGCGCTGCCGGGCCCGCCGGGGAGCCGCGGGGCATAGCGGGGGCTGCCGCAAAAGGCCCCCAGCGCACCCACCCCTCGGGGGACCACCCTCGACATTGCTTCCCAGGGGGAGAAAAAACGGCAGGAGGTTTGCGTAGAAAGATTCCCTCCGAAGCGGCCTCTCGGGCGGGAGAAGGGAATTTTGCTGCTGTTTGTCCGGCAGGATGGAGTTTTGCCCCGCGGCCGCGCACCCCTGGCCCAGCCGCGCTCCTGGACGCGCTATCGGGCGGCTCTTCCCGGCGGAGCCCGCTTGGCTCCACAGCCCGGCGGCTTTAAACAAAAGGGTTGGTCTGTTGGTTCGTCGGTTGGTTTTTATTCTTTTTTTTTTCTTTTCAGAAGACAACTGCAACCCCCTTTTGCGAGAATATTTTCTTTCCCCCCCTCCCTCCCGCCGGCCCCCCCGACCACTATGTGCTCCCCCTGCTCTCCCTCGCCTCTGACTGGCACGCGTCCAGGACGAAGGAATTTTTTTTCTCCCTTTTCTATTATTATTTATTTAATTTTATTTCCACTGCACATTTCGGCTCCAGCTCCCCAAACTCTTTGATCTCCCCCGCTGTCTCCTTACCCGGAAGAAAACCCCGGCTCTCTCAGCTGGGAGCTCGGCGCACACGTGGGCGCCCTGGCGCGCTTCCATGCTCCTGCCAAATTTAGTCACACAAAGAGTCCGGGGGGGGAACCGGGGGGGGATGAAAGGGGCCGCCGGCGGGACATCAAAGGCACCGCCGCCCCGCCCCGCTCCCGCCCTTCTCTATATAAGGGGCGCCGGCGGCGAACGCTGCTTCGCACGCCAGTGTCCAGTGTCCCCCGCCCCGCTCATTGCGCCCGGAGGGATCGACACTGGGACTCCGGTTCCCCGCTCTGCCCCCCTGAAGCTCTGGGAGGGTCTTCCCGCTGCCCCGAGCACTGGTGCTCAGCCCACCCCCATTCGTCCTCGCCCGCTCTAAGTACGGGCAAGCCGGCCTGGCCGTCGGGGAGTGCTCGAAGTGCGGGTGGGTCCCTACAACTCTGAAAATGCAAGAAACCTCGACAAACAAAAAGCCCTCAGCTCCCTCTGAAACGCTAAAACCCACTCAAACGACCAACCTCCCCCCAGGCAAAACCTGTCCAAAAATAAAAAAAAAAAAAAAAAAAAAACCGAAAACACCCCAAAACCATGGGAAAAAACAAACCCACGCTAAAAGGAAAAGAAAAAAAAAAAAAAGGAACAACTAAGGCGCAAAAATCACCCCTACGAAAGCACCAAACGGCGCGGTAGCCGCTGCGGAGCCGGGTGCCGGGCACGGAGGCGTGCGCGCTCCCAGTGGCCCGGGGAGGGCGGCAGGTCCCGCTGGGGCGAGAGCGGGCCCACCGTGGGNTCCTTCCACCAAAAAACCGATCCGGGAAATACTCCAGCCCACGTGAAGGGACAGAGGGGCGGGGGGAGGCTGCTTTTCCAGAGGGACCCGGTAATGAAACAGAGGAGTGGCCGCGCTGCCGGCTCCTCCGGCGGGGTCCCTGCCTACGCCCGGGCCGCGCCGCCCCGTCCCGTCGGGAGAGCGGAGTGCGACGCTCAGCCTCTCGCCGAAGGTCTTTTTTTCAGAACGGGACAGTCCCGGGGCAGCTTTGTCCCGCACGGGTGTCCAGTGCCCGCTGACCGCCAGGAAAGGGAAGAGGAGCGGGAGGGATGCGGAGATGTGCATCTCCGCTCAGGAACCATTCCCGAGTTTTCTATCGTTTTCCAAACAACCGCTTCCCCATCGCCTCTCTGCAGCCGTGTCCGGGAGAGAGGGGGGGTCTCCCTACATCTGGGAAGCATTGCACAATTAAGCCCCTTCCCAGGAGTTAACATTTCTAATTTCTTTCTTTCTCGATCATTTATTTCTCGCACTTGTACGACTTGGCAAGTCCATCCCCTGTTTCCCGCTACCTTGCTCCCATTCTCGGGGTTCGGAGGGTCTAATTTCTCAGCTGGATTTTAATTACCCGTTCGAGGACGATGACGCAGAGCCGCGGGCGGCGGCGTGGGCAGCCGGGCTTAGCCCGCCCGTGTCCCGGCCGGCAGTGTCGCCGTGCCGAACTCAGCATCTGCCGAAAACGGATTGAGCATCCACATGTTCCCGTTCCTCCGGCTCCTGGCGCTTGAAGGTTTAGCAACCTGACGGGGCATGTGCAAAGCACCAAGCACACTTTTCCGATGCCAAAATACTGGGAAGTTGTTTCCTGCAAAATGTACGCCCATCATGTTCGCAAAATAAAAGTTGCGGATCCTGACGTTTCCCAAGCGCAGCGCCTGCTTTTGTCTGGAAGACTTTTTTTTTTTTTTACTGTAGTGGTGCCCTGTTGCAGGGCGATGCCGGATCAGGCGGGAGCTAACGGGGCAGCGCGGTGCTGGAGGAACGGGACAGGGTGGAGAGGTGAATCTCCGTTACTGCTCTGGCTCCATTTACCGGTTCGAAAGTGGGACGAGCTCACCCCGGCGGGTTTCTCCCCGTCTCTCGGGGGCTACTACTCGTTTCTGCAGGGCACTTGCTGGATTCAGTGGGGATGTCTTAATTCTGCCCTTCGTCCGAAGCGGCCGCGGGCAGAGCCTGGTCAATCCCTCGCACACTTCCCACACCGAAGCAGCGCCATGTGGTGATGGGGAAGGTTCAACAAAGCAGCCCTAAAAAAGCAGATCTGTCCGCCCTTCTCGGGGATGCAGCTAGCGCCTGTGCCCTCCTCGGCGAGCTCTTGGCTGGGGAGGTAGAGGAGCGGCAATGCCCCGGCGCAGCCCCGCGACGCGGACACGCACACATAAGGGTACACTTGTGCGTGTAGATACACACACGGACACACGGAGAGTCTACTCCGCGCAGCCAGAGCAAAGTTTGCCCGGGGGCAGCCCCACAACCCGCTTCCCCGCGCCCCCTCCTCCC
>VWYI01037229.1:133047-206530 GCA_013399455.1 Anthoscopus minutus | reverse complement strand
CGCTCCCCTCCGCGTTTCCTCGCCCCCGGGGTGAGCCCGGGTCCCGGGGGGGGGATGAAGGGGGGTCGGTCTCCTGGGAGGCGGTCCCTGGCGCTGTCGGGACACGGGCGGGCGTATTTCGACCTATTCCGGCCTTGCGGCGCGTCGGGGCGAGGGTCCCCGGGCCGTCGGTGTCGTGCGGAAGAGGGGTACCTCGGCCCCGAGGGGGCGGGCGGGCGGGCAGGCGGGGGTCTTCAGCTGCCGAGAGCAACCCCGAGGAGTTCACGGGATTTTTCCTTCTTCTCTCCTCCTTCTCCTCCTCTCTCTCCTCCTCTGCCCTCCTCCTCCTCCTCCCCCCGCTGCTCCTCCCGCTCCCCTTCCCGCGGCGGGCCGGCGGCCGCAGCAGACGTCGCGCTGCCGTGAGGATGCCGCAGCTGCCGGGGGCCGGGGGCGGGGGGGGCGACNNGGCGGTGGGGGCGACCCGGAGCTCTGCGCCACCGACGAGATGATCCCCTTCAAGGACGAGGGGGACCCCCAGAAAGAGAAGATCTTCGCCGAGATCAGCCACCCCGAGGAGGAGGGCGACCTGGCCGACATCAAATCCTCCCTCGTCAACGAGTCCGAGATCGCCCCCGGCGCCAACGGGCACGAGGTGCGCGGCCGCGGGGGCTCCGCGGGGCAGCGCGGACCGAGGGGGCGCGGGATGCCGGCGGGCTCCGGCCGCCGCCGCGGGGAGGGAGCTTCGGAGGGGCACCGGGGAAACATTTCCCATAGGAAAAGAAAAAATTCCACCCCAAATCCTGTCTCCAGAGGTGCGCCAGGGAGAGCCCCTTCCGTGCTTCGGCCCGGGACGAGAAAGTTGCCGCGAATTCCCCGACGGTGCGGTGGTATTAGACCTCAAGCAGCCATGAAATTTTCTCAGTAAAATCAGCGGGGTCGGAGCATTAGCTGTAAACTCTTTAAGGGATTTGCATAAACTGTTTGGGAAGAAATTCCCTACTCTAAAATAACTTCAGGGCAAGCGGGTAACCTGCCTTTTTAAAAATTTTATTTTTTTTCTTTTCTTTTCTTTTTTCCTTTTTTTCTTTTTTTTCTTTTTTCCTAAAGATCTGCTAAGGAGGGCAACCTGATTTTCGTTATTATTTTTGGTATCCTTTTAACAAGAGTGTTTTGACCGTCAGAGCACCAAATATTTTCCAGAAATGATCCACTTTCATTAAATGCAGGCTGCTTCTGCTAGAAATGCTTTGCAAAGCCCTATAGTTACTCACGTTGTCATAAAATGATAGTTTACACAAACGTTTCTGGTACAGTTGCCTTCCAAGCGGCTTAAGAGGAAAAAGAAAAATGTTTATCTTGTGCTCTTAACTCCTCTCTTCCTTCAAGAAACCGTAGCAGTGTGATTGATAAACGAGCATCCATACAATGACTTTTATTCTTTTTCTTCTTTTCTGATGGTGGATTCCTTGCGGTCAGGTTTCCAGGCAGACTCAAGCACAGGACTCCTACCATGATAAAGGCAGAGAACACCCCGAGGAAGGTGAGACGTGCACAGTCCTGTCTTGCACTTTTGTCCCACTGTGACCCTCCATATGGTCCTCAAACTCGAACTTCATTTCTTTTGGAAAACATAAATGTAGTATCTTTTAGGGGGTAGGGATGCCAGAGCATTTTCAAAGCACATTAGAAAGGAGATGAAGGTGCAGCGTGTTTATCTGGAGTGACCAAATGGTATTCCAGTTGTTTAGAAACTGATAAGTAGACCAAATGGATCTTCACTGAAGAAATAACTATTTTTAGGATATCAGTATAAATACATCTATCTCTTCACTCACACAGTGTACAGCTGTGTTCAGAAACTCTCTCCTTTTCCCCATAGCCAGAGTCTGTCACTTAAATCTCCTCTTTCAAATCTAAGTATGAACAGACCTCCTGCATTTTTTAATGTACCAACTGGTTAATTTTGAATGAGAAGGACAGAGGAAATAGCAGAGTTCATCGAATATCATTTAGAAAGCTGGACAAGTGTGCAAAGAATGTGTGCTGTGCAGGGTGGGAGATTATGTGTAAAATCAAATGCTTATCATCACAAACTAAACCAGATTATAAATTCCATATCAAGACAGACACAGTTCAATCCTGGTGCTTTCCAGGACTCTGTGGCCACCTTCCTCCAAATTTGTAATTAAACAGCCTTTATAAAATCAATTATGTCCATGCTCATAGCATTTGGGCAGTGAGGGAGAGGTGTTCTGCTCTGGATAGTTTTCAGCTCTGCATCTTCTTAAAACCTCAGTTTCAAGTATTATCCTTGTCAGTGGGCATGTAGGTGAGAGACCTTTTCACCCTATTTGCAGGACCTGGACCCAAACACTTTATTTTCCTACCAACTAGCCTCCCTCACTTGGCATCCCTCTTGATTGCAGTACCATGTGTGCTCAACAGGCCCCCTCCCAAATTGTTAGGATCTCCTTCCAAGTCACCCCCTGCCCTTTAATTTTTCCCAATGAGCATAGCCAGAATGAATTGTTTGCTGCACACACTGGCTCAGCAAGAGAAGGAGATTACTATATCTAGTTATCACAGCCTTATCCTCCCTTTCCTAAGAATGATGTTGGAAGCTCATACTGGCAACAATTCTGAATTGACAAATTCTCTAGGTGTGTATAAAATTGGGGAAAATTCCTACTTGAGAAATTTAATGTCATTGCTGATGTGTCTACTTTGATTTGAATGAGTACTAGAAAAATATTTTGAGGCTAATCTGTATTACAAACATAAACTCACCGAGAGTGCTTGCTCCTTTAAGCATTAACTCTTCCTAAAAAAAAAGTTATTACAAATTTCTTTATATTGTTTTCTATCAGCAGTAATTTCCATGAGTAAGGAAACATTTGCATGCAGAACATTTTTATATATGCACAGTACCTGTTTGTGTGCTCTAACTCATGAGAAATGTGTATGGGGGGAATAATGTAATCATTGTTTTGTCTTCCATAGGAAAGCACCCAGACAGTGGCTTATACAGCAAGGGACCATCATACTCTGGTTATTCTGGGTATATCATGATGCCAAATATGAATAACGACCCATACATGCCTAATGGATCTCTGTCGCCACCCATCCCCAGAACAGTGAGTTATCTCTTCCAAAGGCTGGTTTTGGCAAGCTGGGTTTCCTGCTGTTTGGTCTGCAGAGTCTGCTTACAACAGGGGTCTTTTGGGTAGCTTCAGGGACAATGAAGGTTGGGCTTCTGCTGTTCAGAGCCTCTGTCCAGTGGAGTTTGAGAGCTCTTAGAGGTGTTGGTCGTGATCACAGTGGAAAAGCTGAGATTAATGTCTGTGAACAGGGCTGGGGGCTTTGTGGGGGGAGCCCTGGTTTATGACTGTAGGATAATGTATGGCAGAATGATGTAAATGCTGTCTTTGTAGTGACTGGGACAGATGTGAATTTTCTGGCTTTAACTCTTCATTTTTTGAGGAAAATCAAGGGCTGGAAGCAGAACTGCTGAAGTTGCCTGACAGTAAGATGAGAAGATTGTTTTTTTTTTTTTATTTTTTTTTTTGCCTTCAGATGTGGCATTGCTCTTTGCTGATTGATGTTTATTTCCACCATCAGTCGGTCTGCTTGAAGGCTTTTCTCTATCTGGCAGTATTGCTTTGAAACATACTATGTATCTTCAGCCAGAAATTCTGAAATGGTCATTTAGGAATTAATATCAACCATGATGCAGTAGTTACAGCTTTCCCTTATATTGTGGCAAGCACTGATTCTTCCAGGTTAGTCCCTCTGTTTCCATTGGTGTAGGTTCATGTTTAATGGATTTTAATGTACTTTTAATTCTGGGTAGTCAATTCCCATTTATTTTTGTAAGCCTCTTAGTGTACATATAGAGCAATGGAGAGGCAGTGTTAAAATGAGCTGTGGAAATTATATTAGTAGAACCAGAGTGGAGAGGGAAACAATTTGCTGGTAGGCATCCTGCTGGAAAAATGCCGCTGCCGTTGTGCGTGCTGTGATAGGAGAAGTTGGATGCTGTTACTTCCCTGTGAGAAAGCAGTTTTCCCTCTTACTTGCTCTTAGATTTTTTTACTTGGAGGTCTCTGTCATGGCATTGTTTTGCTCTCTGATGTTCTTGATTTTTATTCAGGACTGTGGCAAAAACAAAAAGAAAGGGGCCTGATATGTATTGGTAATTTGACAGCAGCAAAACATGTTAAATTAGTGTATATTTTGAGTCAGAATGACAGGGTGCTTTGGCACTGGAGAACATGGATCTGCATTTGAAAGATGCAAAACCTCATGCTTTCTATAGCTGTGGCAGTTTTTTGTGTATAAATTTCAGTTCAGAGGCCTACAGCCATTTAGGGTGAAGCATGATGATTACAGTCTGTTGATATTTGTTGTTGTAAACGTTGTTCTGCAGAAAACTTCCTTTTGGATGTATCATAGGGAAAAAGCATGCAGCTTTCCAAGAGGGCATCAAGACTCAAACCTGCTCTTTGGAGGACTAGGAAACTTAAGTTTTTTTTTTTACCCCCTCTGTGACATGTTGCCTTCCTAAGAAAGTCTTGAGTGCTGGTGCATGGCGTGAAACAGCAAAATCCAATTTAATTATTCAGTGAGGATTTTCCCCGTATATGCATGCCGTGGGGCTGCCACTCTTCACAGATCTGGCATCAATGCCCTCAGAATATCATCTTACAGAGGCTCTTGTCTGAGGTACTTGAGGAGCTGGCCTTTGTGGGTGTGGTGGAGGGGAGCAACGGGGGGGAAAATGCGTCTTGTTTTTAATTGTAAAGCTGCCTGCTGAACATCTGAGGGGCTAATTTAGTTCAGTGCTGCCCTTGCATGTTACAGCAGCACCACTGTTTCAATAAAACAGTGCTGTTGCGGGGCTGCAATGTTGACATAAGCCTGGAGTTCTTTCAGTTTAACCACAAGGCTACACGCTTGAGTTATTAAATAATTTTTTTGTTTAATTGAACTGTAATCTTTGCTGGGCTCGTAGCTGACAGTTGGGTTTTAATGCGCGCGAGATCAAAACGCGGCATCCCGGAGGTGACACGCTCGCTCGCTCGCTCGCTCTCCCCACGGCTGTCCTCGGCTCCCGCGCCACCCTCACCTCCGTGAGGCCCCGGCCGCTGCCCTCCAGGTTGGCTCTGCCTCCCCTTCCCAGGGCAGCGTGCCGGGGCTGGGGGCAAGGAGCAGCTGAGATCAGCAAGCACTGGAGGCAGAGGTCTCCCCTGGGGTGTCAGGAGTCTCCAGCCATTTGTGCCTGGTGTGTACCTGCGCCTTTCCATTTGCATGACAAAGACGCTTCTTGTTGATGCATCTGTTGCCTGGAGGTGTTAGCCAGGATTAAAAAGGCGCCCTGGGGCGCTGAATCTTTTTTTCCACCTTGGAAGGACCTGCTGACTGCAAACTGCCCCGGGGATGCACCCCTGGGGAATGGCATCCAGACACTGGGCAAGGACCATCTATGAGAAGGGAGAGCAAAGCTTTCCTGGAAAGGGAAAAAAGTTACTTTCATCACCATATGTAGGGGGGGTGGGGAAAGGCTTTCCTTTTTTTAAAAAAGGAGAATACCTTTAAAAGTACAAATCTATAGTCAGACACAGCTTGCCTAATAAACCATAATAAAGAAAATGGAAGTCTAATGTCAGTGTGGCTTTTGAAAGAGAGAAGGTGTTTGAAAAAGATTTAGAATCTTCCAAAATCTGCTCTTGTTAGAGAGGTCTTGTCTTCCCCATTCTCCTCCCCAATTTTTTTTTTATTTTATTTTTCTTATTTTACTGGCGACTGATTTGCTGTTTCCAAGTTGTATTAGTAGGAGCAGGAGAGTGTCAATTGCAGGTTCAGGTAGGAGCCTGGTGCCGCAGTAGGTGTGCTTATCAGATAGGTGGGTAAGTGGAGAAGCACAGCAGTGAGTTTGGGTGGCTGCAGGAGAAGAGGCAGGTGATGGTACCAAACCGCAGCAGCGCCTGGTGAATGTGCATCCTGCGTGCTCGAGATATCTCTTGGTGGTTTCTGTGCAGCACAGGGGCACTGAGGATGGGAGATGGAGACAGCTGTTGGTTTTCTAACGTGTGGGTTTTGTTTGGTTTTCTTGTTTTGGTTTTTTTTTGTTAACAAGACTAGTTTCAGGGTGGCAAAGCTTTCTTGGTTGTTTGATGGGAACATGAGAACAGAGAAGGTGACTGAAGAAGGATCATTTCTCCATGTTGTAAATTCATCCAGAAGAAAATTCTGGATTTATTTCTCATTCCCCAGAAATTAAACTTCCCATGAAAAGATAGGGGATTTCTGCAACCTGCCTTTTGTCTGTTCTTATGTGTTCTTGGGATCTGGGTTTCTTTCTTGGTGGCTCAACTGCCTCTCTGTAGCAGCTGAATGTGTTAAATAGGTCAGAGCATACAATGTGTAAACATTTTATGGAAACTTGCACAATGCAGCATATCTGAAAACGATGAGGAATTCTTCTAAGAGAGTTAGATTGCTAGGAACAACACAGGACTGTCCCAAATTTTGGATATTCTTTGTGTGTTTCTGCATGGCAGGGGGTATGGAGTTAGTTTTCATGTTGAAGAGCTGGTGTCCCAGGAGGTTCAGAGGATAATATGGGCAGAAGGAAGAATGAGGGTAGAAACAGCAAAAATGAGCGGCTACAGAGCCTCAGTGAGAGGGTTTTGTTTCCCCAGCTACAATTTCTGTTCCTCTGAAAGCAGGCTGATTCGCTTGCTTGTGAGGAAATTTTGGAGCCCCAAGGGGAATGTATGGGAGCTGCAGGACACAAACCTGATTTTTCATTGTATTGTCTTTTCCTGAGAATTTGCTGTTTCTCACTATGCAGTATGCTGGGAGCTGTGGTCAGCTGAAGCTCCCTGGCCCAATATGAAACAGGCTTTCACAGTGCAGAAGTTGTGGCTCAGCTCCTGCTCCCGTATCACCCACCAGAAAGCTTTGCTCTGATTCCCAAGTTGGCATGGGAGCAGGATGCTTGGGGGCCTTAGGCAGCTGTGGTCCTGTCACAGATCTCTTCCCTCCACAATCCCAGGCCACTGTCTGAGGAAACAGGCAGCTGAGGGGCTCCAGAAGCCAGAGCTGCTTATCCAACACCGAAGCTCAGCTTCACCCTGCACAGCTTCACAGTGCAGTCAAATGATGCTGATTAGCTCCTTAAATAACTTTGAAATCAAGCACAGAGGAGCACAAAGCTTCCTGGCTGTATGGAAGCAGAACTTGATGGAGTATATTAGTGTTCACCCAGGGAGGAATTTTAGCACTTTTTTCTGGGGAGCTCGGTGACTTGTGCCAAATGGCAGCGCCAGGAAAGAACAGGAATCTGCTCAGTCCTAAGAGTGGGACCTCATTGCTACAAACCTGTCTCTCAGCTGCTCTGACTCAAGCAGTCATGGCTGATCAGTCTGAGTCGGGCCACTGTGAAACAAACCCAAGCTGTGAATGGTCATGGGATAAGTTTTGGGGGTGTTTTCTTTCTCCCACTTAATAAGATGAAACCTTTATTTGGAAAAGGGGGCAGAAGAAGTTACCCCAGTGGCTCTAGGTTGTCCTTGCCTGAAGCTTGGTCTGGCTGCTCCTGGTCAGAGCTCCAGGCAGAGCCTTAGGTACATAGTTCATTTTTACTGTGATCTTTGGCACATACTGGTGAAGAGGACATCTTTTCAGCTTTTGCTGCCTCCTCCTTTTCGCATTGATGCAATTAGCAAATCTATGAAACTGTGAATGGGCAAGGGGAAAACAAAATGTTCTCCTTATATTTAAGTGCAGAGGCGGCAATTGTGCATGTGTGGCTTGAGCAGAGGCATTATCAAAAACCCCACCCATTGCGAATCATCAAAGTTGGAGCTTTTGTATAGTGATACCTGTGTGTGTTTATGTCCTAAATATCTCTTTTTTCTATATACCTAGGAGCAGACTCAATATAAACTTTAAATGGTAGAGCTGCTGCTTACTTTTTAAAGTGGTTTAAGCAAAATGTCATTCCTGTCTCTTTTCCAACTTAATCCCAGCCCAGAAAAAATGTTAATAAGAATAGCTTGTTATGGGCTGCAAGTGCCAAAGAGGATATGGCTCAAGAAGAAAGCCTGAAGCTCCACAGGTTCAGGCATCAAAAGAGGAAAAGGCTTTTTCCAGATAGCTGCCGCGCTGCATGCCTGCAAGCATTGAAAAGCCTGGGTACCGCAGGCCTGGCTTCTCTTGAGTGCTTAACTTCTGTTTATAGTTAGTGAAAATGCCTCCTGATATGGGAAGGAAATAACCCACACAAAAGCATTTTACTGCTGCTTAGTATTTCCAAAGTCCTATCAGAGGCATGTGCTTTTTTGTTTTTTTCTTGCTATTAGTAAAACACCATGTCTCTCAAGAAGACAAAGAGGAAAACGTGCAAGAGTCTGTTCTAATATGGACACCAAATATTTTGCGATGTGAGGTCTGTGTGGGTGTTCTGCTGTGATCTCCTTTGCTGCTCTCAGGTGGATGGACAGTGATCCAGTGTCTGTCTGGTTCAAGAGAAACACTGCTGGGAGCCAGGCAGTCTGTCCTTGACCTGGTTGAGTCAGGTTGTCCTCAGCTTGTGTCCACCTCGCTGCTTCAGGGAAACCGTGTGCTGTGATGCTCCAGCTGTGCATATATGGCTCCCATTTACCCCAAACTGCCCCGTCTGGGATAGTAAGCATTTCTCTCCAAGCTTGTTTTGGTTGTAAGACCTGTTTGTCATGAGGACAGTTCTCATCTGGCTGTTAGGTTTGGTCTGTTTCTGCAGGACACTGGTGGCAGGAGGCATGGCTGCCTGGCATGCTGCTCCTGTGCGGGCACTTGGGGATTAGTGTCTCTGTCGCTCCGGCCCTTCGTAAGCATTAGATTCACTTAAGAAAATTGCATTCAGAATAACTTAATCTTGCAACCCATTGGCTTCTATTTCAGACTTGGATCTTGTGGATGTGTTTATTTAGTTTGGGATTCCCACTTCAAAGGAATCTGTCCTCTCAGCGAGAAAGTGATTGAGCACTTAAATAAAAATGTATTCATTGAATCTTTGGGATTGAGCTAAAAGTGCAGTAGGGAGTTAACATGTGCACCAACTGTGCTAATCAGTTAGGGATTGTCTGCTTTGCTAAAGGGGAAGAAAAGGGGCCTGAACTACCTGAGGAAAAGTGGCTGGCCTTCTGTGGCTTTTGGTAGTATTGCTTGCGGGGCTTCAGATGGAGGATGACAGACCTAGAATATTTTTTGCCTGTGATCTTCAAAGTTACCAAATCCCTTGTGTAGAAGAGCATTTTTATGGACTTGAAAGGTCAACTCAGTGATTGTTTATTTTCTTTAAATGGCTGTGGATAGAGGTAAGGCTGAGGCATAAAATCAATGGGATGAGCTTAGTCAGCAAAAATTACAAGTGTAAAGTTACAGGGCTTTGATTGAATATTTATAAAATGGGCAGCTCAAAAAGTAAGTAATGCTGTCACCAGCTGTAGCACATAAACCAGAGAATTGCTTTGGCTAGGAGTTGTTAAGCAAGCCAGAGAGCAGTTAATTCCCAAAAGTGTCTGGCTATCCAAGCACTTTCAGTACTGCAGCCCTGTGCTTCAAACAGTGCCGCAGGAGTCAGCAGGCAGGTCTGCTTCACACCGACCAGGGCAGGGGAAGGAGTCCCTTGGGAGCATGGGACTTCATGCCAGTGTTTGCCGTGGGGCACCTTCTGACAGTGCTGGTGCTTCAAAGGAGCAGGACACGTGGGCATGTGCTCATGGTGTGAGGCAGCCCTAGTAATGCTGCTGGCAAAGAGCAGCAGAAAGATGCTTGTGTGACCTTTTTGGTTTTTTCCCTTTCCCTTCCTTGCCTTCTGACAGGGGAAGCTTTAAAACAGTTTGAAACAGGCTGTACATCCAGCATGGTGCCAGGCACTGCACATACCCAGGAGCCCTGCTCTGAGAAACCTGGAATTTGTAGGAGCTGCAATGATCCTCACAGTGCTAGTACAAGAAGTGAGATTGCACAGAATTGGAAGGCATGATGCTGAAATCCTGTGGATACTAATGACAGCTCAGCTTCACCTTAGCTGAACAGAGGTGTGGATGGGGTTGCAGTCATTATCCAAATGAAAACCAGTCTGGAAATTGTATGATTCATCGTTTATGTTCAAAAAACAGGGAAAGAGACCATGAGACTTTTGTTGGGCAGTTTTGTTGGCTCAGAGGTGGAGAGCAATGAGCTCTAAAATGCTATCCCTGTAGGCTTTATATTTCTGAGTAGGTATCCTAGTGACACTAGCTGCTCAGAGCTCTCTCTGTAACTGGTCACTTAGCTATGCTATAAGGCTCTATTTCTTCAATTTTCTGCTTTTTTCTGTGTTTCAAAACTGCCTCAGTGGTTTATCTTTGTGACCGTCTGTTGTCTCTCCACAGTTCTGGCGTATCTTTTTGCCTTGATCTTTCTTCATGCCTATCAAGTCTTGCATTGGCAAGCTTTGTCTAGCATAAAACAAGTACAATGTGGAGGTGACGATTAAAGGTGTCAGCGCTTGTCAAACACAGACCGTGGTGTGGGAGAAAGCCTTTTGCCTGCTGATGTGCTAAAACGCAGATAAACTGTGTCCAGCAATGCAAATATGTTTACTTTGTTTAAATGCCACAACCCAGTGATTTGTTGAGGGTCTCTCTGAAGTTTGAGTGGTGGTGGTGTATCGGGTTCAGGCAGCCGCAGTTACAAGTGGTAATTGTGTTTCTCCATGCTCTTTATTTTGCTCCCTATCAGTCCTGTATTTCTCTTCGCTGAAGTTTAGTATCATTCCCTTTTGCCCTCACAGTGAGCAAGGTTCTTGCCACCAACTCATGTCCTGTCCCATGCTACAAAACTCCATCGTACATCCTCTTCAGTTAGTTTTTACAGAGTGGCTTCGTTCTCACATCTGCGCCCTCTCCTCAATTTAGGCTTTGTGGTAGCTTGTTCCATCCTTGTGGTCTGTCAGCAGCACTTCAGTATCTTCAACTGAAGAAACACTTGTGTACAGAAAAGTTGAGGTGCAGCAGGAGAATAGATGGGCTTGACCCAATGTAGGGACCCCTCCAAACTGGGGGAGGCTGGTTTCCCTCCTGAACCTTTGCATGTGAATTAGGCCCTGCCAAGTGTAAAAACTGTCCTTGTGTTCACATCCAGGCCCTCCTTTTTCAAATACAAAGGTACGTGCATGTTCAGCCTCTCAGGGATGTTTTGGGAGTGGGGCAGGAGCTCACAGGTGAGCAAGGGTCAGATGTGGGAGCCCAGGGTGATGGGGCAGGCAGGGGCAGGCCAGGTCCCCTGCAGCCTGCAGAAGAGCAACACAGGAAGGAGCAGTGAGCTCACCCAGCTGGCACTAGGAGAGCTGCTGAGGATATTGAGGAAATAAGCCGTACATCGAACATACTGGAATATGTTTTTGAAAACTCAAACGATTATAACAGTTTACCCCCTTAGAATGCTCCTTGTTTGGCTGACCTCTGACATGCTGGGCTGTATTTTGGTCTGGTTTTTACTGCCCAATTGCCTCCTGCACACAACTGAAATTCAGCTTGAAAAAACAAGTTTCAAATGAACATGTTGGATTTGAAAAAATTGTTACGCAAAGCCTTCTCTCTTGTACTTTATTTTGTGTCTTAAATACTCTTGCTATAGGAAGAAAAGGAAGCTTTGCTGGATTTAAAGGAGAAAGAAAAGAAATAAAACTTTAAAAAGCTTACCTCTTAAGTGTGTGGATTTTTCAGGTTTTGCTGAGACTTTTTTTTCCTATCTCAGTTATTTTGAGGATATTTCTAAGATAGTAGTGCAGTGATTCTGTTTTAGATGTAAAGCTTCAGAAGGAAGGATTGGAATAGGAGAACCACAAGAAAATGCTAATTTATTAGGTGACTCCCCAGACAGTTTGACAGCAATATTGCAAACACTTTCTTTTTTTTATAACTGGCAAATATAATCTTCTTATCAGAGTGACCTGTAAGAGGATGACTTCATACTTCATAATAAGGAAATATTAAGAGACTGTAGGAAAGCTGGTCAAAACACTGTCTTGAAACATTTTTTAGTTCGAGGGTGCTTCCTAAACAACTTGTGTAGGGAGCTTTCCCTCTTTCTTTGACACTAAATCCTTCCTTTTATTGCTTTTTCTTTCCAAGGGTATGTGTGTAAGTGAGAATAATGCAGGCTAATGGGGCAGAACAATAAATATTCAGTCAGGAAATGTGGTTGAATCAAAGCCAGCTCAGAAACCCCTGTGTTTGGGGCACAGGCAGACTTCCTAGGAGAAAGCGATCTCAGCGGTGGGTTTGTGAAGCTTGTCTTCCAGGACTCCAAGTAAATATAGTTGGATAGTGACACAGTAATGCTTACTGCACAAAAAAATGCCCTCCTCCATTAAATGAATCTCTCTGGCCAACATCTAGTTATTTTTTCAGGGTCAGGCAGCAGAAGAGCCTACAGGTGGGTGTTGCATTTTTCTTCAGGAGGTGGCGTGTCACACACACCCCAGGAGCCCACAGCTTACAAGTCAGCTGTGGGCTGACACTGGCCTTTCTTGAGTTACCTGCACTTCCTCTCTCTCCTCTGCTGGGTTCTCCCAGGAGGAGATGGCTGGTTAAGCCAGTGGCTGAGATTTGATCCTAGGAGGTTAAGCCAGAGCTGGCAGAGGTGTCTGTGGTAACAAAAGTGCTGCTGGTAAGTTATAGCTGTTTCGGGGCTAGAGCAAAAGTTTGTGCCTGTGCAATTAAGCATGAAATAGGTAAATTCTGTGTATAATTGCCCAACCTAGAGTGTAGCATGAGCACATGACCCGTGGAAATTGCGGTGTGTCAGTGACTGCCGGCAGATTCCTGGGAAGTATCCCTGGCGCCCACGCTGGCACTGAGGGTATGCATGTGTCTGTGTGTGTGGATGTCCTCTACTTCCCCCCACTCCACTCTGAAAGCAAAGGCACAGTCTGGGAGGACACTTCTGCAGATGAGGACCCAAAAAAGCAGCATTTGTTCTGAGCCTTAGAGGAAGGTGATAGCAGAGGAGGGAACAAAATCCATGTTTCCTGAGTTCACTTTGGGAATTCACCCGAAAGACAGCTTGCTTCTAAACATATGTTTCTTAGGTTGGTTTTCATTTTAGTTTTTTTTATGAAAGCAAATGGGAAGTGTGAGAAAGTAAAAACCAAGATGTGTGTGGTGAAGGGAGAGAAAATAAGAGGACTAAAGCCAGTGCAGATAGGAAGAAACTTTTGTCAGTGCTGGCTGTGGCTGTGTTTCATACCTAGCCTTTGAATGAAGGAGCAAACAATCTACTGAAGTTTCTAAATAAGAGCAAGAAGGGGCCTAAGGCAACTAGCCCAAAAAAGGTTTTGTCAGAAAACAGACTTTGTGTTTTCTCATTTTCCCTCCCTGCCACATAACAACACCCATATCTTCCTGCTTGGTTTTCTGTTTACTTTCTCCCCTGCAGGGCAGCAGGCTATTTGCCCTCAGTATCATTATTTTCATCCCCCACTTTTGTCTCCCTCCCTCTCAGAAGTCCAGCGCAAACACAATTAGATAACGAGCACGGTGCGCTCCCTCTCCTGGGAACCTGCCATTGATTCACAGCTCTTGCACACAATGTGCTGGGAATGACCAGCCAAGATTTCTCTGTCAGCTGCCCTGGCACCGGCCTGGTGGGACTTTTGTTGTTTACTCTGGGGATGGGAAGACCCCAGACCAGCTTTTTGGGATGGCATCTTGGCAGCAATGGCATATGTCTTCCTCTTCCAGCTGTGGTGGGCACCTGCCAAGGCCTCAGTGATATCTGTGCCCTGTGCCTTAGCAGCATCCAGTGGGAAGAACGGTTTGCAAGGCACTGCCGGCTCATTTGCAGCTGAAAGCTTTACTTTTTCCTGAGCACCCTGAAATATCTTCTATTTTAATATGCTACAGTGCAGCCAGGCTGTGTTCACTGGAGCAGAGCTCTCAACTAGGGAGCTATCTGCGTTTCTTAAGCGGTGTGCCCCGGTGCCATTGCCCTGCTAGGGTTACCCAGGTCATCTGTGGCATTTTCTTTTGTTTCTTCACACCTCTGTAGCCACAGCTGATACACTCTGGCCACAGCTGGTCCCCAGCACCACAGCCAAACTTCAAACTCCATGTTGTTGTGGTCCTGCAGGTAGTCACCCTGAAGGGATTTCAGTTCCTGATTTCAGGAGCTGGTGAGGTTGCTTGTCAGGGTCGCTGGCACTCTGATGTGGTTACCAAAGAATCCTGCATGAGGAGAAGCTGTGCCATGGAATGCTGCCTTGTACAGGTTATGGAATGGGCTGCACGGGGTGAAAACCTGGCAGACAACCTTCAGGTGCCTCCTTTGGGCTAAATAATGTCTCTTGAATTTCACTGAATAGCTGCTAAACAGAAGCAATCTTTTGAGAAAAAGTATCAAGTAGCTAGTGAATCCTCTGTAAATGAACACAAAAGTCCCCGGAAGAGAAAAATTAGCAGTAATTACAGTAAAACATACTTTTTCATCATAGTAATGGCTGGATGTTGAAAGGTAGGGTTGCAGCATCATGTAAAAGTTATCTTTCTGCTGTGTCTTCATAGTGATGAGTGTTTTGAAGACCTTTGCAATGCTATGCATGTTACTTGCTCAGTTTTGGAGGCTGGCATTCATTTCCAGATACTTGAGGCTCCTTGTGGGATAGGCAGAAGTTGAATTAACTGTCCTGCAATAATGGCAGCAGATCCCTCTGTTTACAGTGACGACTTCAGCTCCCTGTATCTTGCCACTCCTCCCTCTGTGTTGCTTTATGAGCATCCCTCTGCTTATCAGAGTGAACACCAGAGCCACAAAGAATCAGTCCTGATTTTAAAAAGCAGGCTGTGCAGAGGAAGCAGTAAATTTGTTGGGGATGGCAGGAGAGACAAGGGAAGAAAAACTCCAAAACCTTGGATTATAACAGAAAAGACTTCTGTCTTGATAGTAAAAAACCAAGCTTTTACATCTTGGAGAGGAGCTTGCTACGTTTGACTCTGATTTCAGCCTCAGTATGGCTAGTGTGTTAAGGAACAGTCAAAGTGAAAATGAGACAGTTTCCCAGCCTTGAAATGACAGGGACATAAGCTCTGTGTCCATAGGGAGGGAGGCCGGATCCCTTTGCTGTTGTCTTTGAGTCAGGATTTTAATGACTACAGGGAGGAAAGAAGTGTTAGTACAGCAGAACAAAAACGATACAGTTAAGAGGAAATTATTTTTATTGCTAATACATGGGTGCTCATAATGTTTAATTCTTTACAGCTTATGCTTTATTTGCACATTCTTCCTTCCTCACCACTCTGCACAGTGTAGCGGCAGGACTATATATCAAAATTACTGCTCTTAAAGGCTCCTATTCAGTGGTTTTACCATGAATGAAAATATTTGTCAAAGTTGCCCTGGTGCTCAGACTGGGCAGCACATGCACACAGAGTGGTTCAGTTGCTGTGCCCCACTGGGTTCTTGCTTTTTACATCTTCCTTATCGTCCCTCCTTTCTACTGATAGGTTTTTAAAGTTCCCTGGAAATATTTTTTCAGAGTAATGTAGATATACGTTTAATTAAAATTCAGGACAGTCTTCTCTTGGTAGAAATGTACTTTTGTTTTCACCGGCAAAGCCAGATGAGGAGGGAGAAAGAGCGTGGGAGCATTTGATGCCCCTGAAAACAATATTGTGGCAAGAGTAGTATTAAAGGCAGCCCAAGAATTGTCTGTATGACTGAGGGGAGAGTGAGGCTTAAATAAAGCTTCGCAGTATTTTATACTTTCAGGTCATTATTTATCTTTTAGATAATTAATGGAGATTTAGTGTTTGCCGTTGTGCTGTGTGTCTGGTTTAAGGTAAGTGAACTACTGTCAGTTTGCTACAAGGAGCTGCAGAGGGGAGACAACAGTCTGGGCATCTGCATTATTTTCCCTTGCATCAGGTGCTAAAAGTCACTAAACGTACTGTGAGTCACAATATTTTTTCCCAATTTGACTCGCTTGCCCAATCGTATTTTTACTTTAGCCTCTAGGCTTGAAAAAGCATGTGCATAATCAGTTCATTTTGTGTGGTCTAGGCTATAAAAATGCCCCCTCTGTTCTTTCCATATGAAAAACGTGTTTTTAATTTTGGGGAACTTATATAATTTTCTGTGCTTTCTTTTGTATCTCAGATTAAAAACAAATGCTCCCTTCCCCTAACTTTGCATGTTCCAATTATGGAGTTGTGAAAATAAGTCATCCTTCAGCTTTTGTTACTTTAAAACAGCTATCGGTGATGTCAGAGTCAATACTAAAAGCATTAAGAATGCTGGCAGAATGTAATGCAGCTGCAATCCAACATGATGTTGGAAATGGGGTTGAGAGCATAAAGGCTTTCCATATTCCCAGGGCGCACAACTGCTCGCGGCCTTGGCTTTGATCTCTTCAAAGGCTGCTGCCTCCTCCTAGATGGAGAGACTTGGCTGCCACTCGCTCGCATTGAAAAAAGGCAGAGGTCTCTATTCAGGCAGAAATCAATCACTGTGCAGAAACAATTATGTGTAATTCAACCATCATGAAAACAGGGTGAGATTATGGGTTTGTTACCTGAGTGACTGCGTGGAGATGGGGAGCAGCGGACGCGGGAGTCCTGCTGACATGCCACATCTTGATGACAATTATAGACACATGAATGATGTGGCGGGCGGGGGCGGCAAGATGACAAATGCTGGTCACGCTGTCCAGCAGAGCAGAAAATGAGGTTACAATTGGGAGATAATGTTTGCATATGTAACCATATTTCAGCAAGCTGGGCAACTTCAGGGAATAGCAGAGACTGGCGATCGTAAACAAAGTCCGTGTGTGCCATGACTATTGGCTTTCCACGATACAGAAATGTGCATGTGCAGTGAGAAACCCGGCTGCCACGTCCTGAGGAGCTGCTTGTTTAAAACAGCCCAGGGGCATTTTTGTCTGGGGGTAGGGGGAGGAGGAGAAAGGGAAAATGAGAAATCCCTAGGGTTTGGCCCTCAGAAGGCAGAAGAAGCAAGGAAAATCCGTCTCCATCCCTCTGTGTCTCAGGATGGGGTGGTATTAACATGGCAGTGAGCGATGGCTGCTTGCGAGCAGCACTGAGGAGCGCATCTCTGCCTCCTGCCTTCCCCTCCCAGTGGGGATTTTCGCTGGCCTCACGACAGCGCATCTCCGAGCGACAGCATCTCTGCTTTGCATGGTAACATTTTGGCTGCCATAGGCTGTTGGTAGTGTGACGTGATGCTCAAAATATCTTCTGATGTATAATGGCTTCCTTTAATTAGGAACTTTTTATTTTCTTCCCCTGAGTGGTAAGCAATAGCTATCTGTCTTTAAAAAGGGAACTGGCATGTGCCGTATCTACCATGAGAATATTTATTTAAAGTATTATTGCCTATAAAGTCTCAAAATAGTTTTCCTCCCCAAAAGGCAAAATAAAACACAGATGACTGATTATAAAATGGTATCCCTGCTCACTTTGGTACACAGGATGAGCTTTACCTTTTATACTTCTCGGGCTTAGACATCAGAGGCGCAAGAAGCTGCTTTGAGTTACAGATCTTCAAACAATAAGTCAAAACAAAAAATCAATCCCTCCAGTCCCTGGGTGCAGTTAGCTAAAGATAAAAGAGAAAAATAAAGTTATGCTAAAGCAGATAGAGGAAAGGAACAGATATGCCAAGGAAACACAGAGGACAAGTGCAGAGTTGAAGTGGGCCTAGTGTGAGCCAACATCAATGAATTTTTGTCTTATCAAAAAGTTTTAGGGTTGCCAATTCTTTTCAAACTGGATCTACTCTGCTCCAGGGCTGCCTGAAGTGTTGTCTTCAATAAAAATTGCTTCTCCCTACCCCCCGCATACCTTGCTCTTACTCCTAAATGTAATCACATGCAGGGATTAGGCTGCACCTCACTCAAGGTATGAAACTTCACTGCAGACTTCAACAATAAATCAAGGACTCTGATAATCCCTTGTTATTACAAATATGAGCTGAGATTTCTTTTTGAGTATTTGGTGAAAGATGCATAATCTCAAAAAAAGTAAATCTGTTTTCTTCTGGGGTTATTTCCACCCGCCAACCCAACCTCCCAATAAATTTAAATTACAAAGGAATTTCTAAAATAGATTTTTAAAAATTTATTGGAGTTCTTTAACCTTTTTTACATAGCTGATTCATGAAAATGTTAATGTCAGTTAACTGCCTTTATTGCATCAAGTATGTGGCTTAAGCCTTAACCTATAAAGAGGAAAGCATTGCGCCTCAGTGTTGTGATATGCAACTTAAATCCCACTGTGTGTCTTCAGGACTGACATCTCAGGGGTCTAATCAAACCAAAAAAAAGCCTTTTTTGAAAAGAGGTCTTATGGCTTTGACCTTTTTCTGTTACTGTTGTATCTTTTGCGGTGTTTATAATAGGGGTGAGCACGTGTTTGTGTATTGCTCAAATTATCTCTTGGTATCCCTGGATCGGGACACTGCTGCTGGTACCTGGCCATGGGCACATAAGAGGCAGACAGGAGATGGTACTGCTTCAATTAATAGCTACAGAAAACATATCTATCCGAACAAAAGTGCATAATAGAACTAGGTTATATATTGTGCTCAAAAATACCTGGAATGAACTGATATTCAAAGGATTTTGTGAAGCCTTGTTGATGCACGACTTCAGCTCAGTAGCTGATGTCTCAGGGCCTTGTTGTTGCCCCATCTACAGCGTGGCACAATACCCATTTCAGAGGTGGGGCAGCAAAGCAGAAGAGGAAGAAAAAAGGGTTCCAGGTATGCAGATTAAAGGAATGCTAAGGCAAAGTTATTGATGTTAGGTCTTGCTCTTCAGTGAGAATTTGAGGGGGCGATTTCAGACAGCTGCCTGGTAAACTGGAGCTGGATCTTCTCACTTCAGGCTGTTGATCTGCTGCCTTTGCTGCTTTGAGAAAAACAGAAAGCACCCTTTTCTACGTGAACAGTTGCATGAGCTGCTACAAAGGTGTTTATGGGATTGTGAACTGAATGGGGAAAAGGGTTAGTGAGTATAGATGTTACTGTGAAATACGACATGGAATACATGGTCCACGCTGTGAAAAAAAAAGGTATCTCTAGTCTCTCATTTCAGTGAGGTAGAAGTTACTGGATGTAACTACTTAGAATGAATGTTCAGCCAGTTATTGCCTTAAAAAACCCACATAAGAATCTGCAGCTAGATAATTATTCCCATTCATCTCTGGGTAGATATACATCCTAAAGATAATATTTTTTAAATTGCTTTAATATTTCTCCTTATGGTTGTCTTTGAAGTGAGGAGCGGCGTGGCATGATACCTCTCCACAGCAGCGGTGCACAAGGAGCCAAACTGAAGCTGAAGGCTGCCCGGCTACAGCTCGGTGTTGCAGACCTGCTTTTGTCCTTTACCAGTTTTGATTTCCTTCAGTCCAGCTGTAGGTGAAGCCTTGCCATCAGTAATTGTCAGCCTCTCAAAAGAAACAATTTCTGTTTTTTGGAGGCACAGATGGGCTTGGTACTTACAGTGCTTGGTATCGGATATAATGCCTGCTGATGGGTGTAGTTTTGCAAAAACTGGTGGGAAGACCAGCAGTCCTTGGGACGGCTGATACAGAGCAGAGATCTGCAAAATAATAATCCCCACAGAGGAGGAGGATGTGCGAGGCCTGTAGTGCACTGTGATCTTTTGTGTCCTTCCTGAAGAATGCTATGCACAAGCTGCAAAGAGTGTTGGTTTGAGTCAGGATGAGCTAGGAGGCTTACAGGGCTTAAGTAGCCCACTCTGAAATGGAAGGTGACTTAGTTTGAACTCACGGAATATATTTTGGGTTTTTGTGTGTTTATTTGAAGGATTTGTTGAGTGGAAGCAAAGGTTGGAGCAGAGGTGAATGAGGACTGCAGTGCTCTCTGCCTGGCCCCTTTGCCCCTCCTGCTCTAGGAAAGCAAGCTCATACCTAGTTGCTTTGGGAAGTATCAGCCATCTCCCCTTCCCATTTCAAATATTTTGATTGAGGTATCGAAGACAAATGTGTTGATTGGACCTGGTTCCTCTCAGGCTTTTCTTTCTTTGTCTTTTGATCTGGCCTAGCTGAGCATTGCAGCGATAGCAGCTAATTGACTTAGCCTGTGTCAACTCACTGCAGTGCAGAGGCTCGGCAGTTTCAGCTCTCCCAGTACAGCATGCAGGGAATAAAACCAGTAGCTAAATGCTGCGTCAGGCTAGGATGGAGCCCTGGCTAAATGCAGAGCAAGGGCATGGCGTGGAGGTGTGTGCTGAGGAACCCCCAGGGAGCCCTGGGAAACCTGTGGGATGGTGGGGCAGGCACAGTTTCTCAAAGCTGGCCTACTTGGCCTCTAAAGTAAACACTAATTTGCGGTCTCTTCGTAGGGAGGGAGCAGTCTAATAACGCTGGGATAACTTTCTTGCCAGCAATGCTTGTTCAAGGCAGCATTTAACTTCATCTAATTGGGACACTCAGGTTTAAACAGTCAGCCTGCAAAAATGGCAGACAACCTGCAGGTGCCAGACGATTTGCCAGATGCCCATGATGAGAGACACTTCACTGCGTCCTCCCATGGATGGCACGGGGTCATTGGCACAAGCAAGCACTTCTGGTAGAGAGTGGGACAGAGCCCTCCTTTGATGGGAGCAGGAGCATCAGTGGGTGCATGGGGAAGGGCTCAGAAACCCTGAAGAACCTCAGAAGGCCAGGAGCTGGATGTGGCTGCAGGAGCAAGGAGTAACCAGCCTGACCTGTGGGACACACTTGTGCCCCAGGATGTCTCTGGCAGCAGAGTCCTCCACAGACACCAGCTCAAAGGCCTGCCCTGTTAAGTTCTGTCCCAGTGGAGCCTTAAATAACAGGCAGATGTTTGCAGAGCGTGTATTATGGAAATCAGACCAGTCATAACTTGACTGCTCTAAAATAATGCGCGTCTCTTCTAAAGAGTGTCGGCTTAGTTTTTTTTGGCTGGAGGCAGAGACAAATTTGTGTGCGCAAGGCAGTGGCCTGTGTGGGGCGGTGGGGGGTCAGGCTGGGCCATTCCCATCCCGCGGGGCACTCACTGGGACTGGCTGTCCCAGGGCGGCACCAACCTGGCAGCACATCCCCTGCTCCCGTGGGAGGGTTTCACTCCTTCCAGCTCCTCCTGGCTGTTCCCAGTCCCTGCCCCGGGAGAGCTGGGGGCACCATGGCAATTAGGAGGTTGCCGAGGCAATTAGGAGGTTGTCGGTGTGGCCCTGCAGCTGCTGATTTGCATGTCTACATCGGGTAACTTCCATGTTTCTCCACATTCCTCCTCAGGGCTGCCAGCACGTGTGGCTGTCTCTCCGGAGCTCCTTCCCACACCCTGGCAGGTGTTATCCAGCATGTGACACAAGTTCTGTCCCCAGTGCCCCAGGCTAGTGGGTTCAGCTTGGTGGGATGGCTCAGCAGAGCATGGCAGGTTGGAAACCTATAGCTGCCTTTCAGGGTTCCTCCTCTGGGAAGTAGTTGTGGGCAGTGTTGCTTTGTCCTCCTCAGCACTTGTGCAGGGCCACCTGCGGGAGTAATTCAGTGTTAAAGCTAAGCCTTAGTCTTGCTGGAAGCTTAGTTTATTTTTTATGTTTCCTGTCTTTCCAACCCCTGGGCTGATCACATTGCCCTCCAGCAGGTATTGGTGCTGAGGGAGGAAGGCTGTCTCCTGTCTCTCCCTTGGCAGCCTCGTCAGCCGGACCTGGAAAAGTATTGAATTAGCTTTATTATGCCACTGATTTGAAGTCATTACTGGTGTAAGCCGATGCAGTTCCATTATTGTTGATGGGATTGGGACTCTTCATGTCACAGGTGAATTGGACTCAATTAACCAAAGCTGTGCTCTTAATTAGAAGCTTGGCTTTCAGTGGCTTCTCCTGGGCCTCAGAGGTGGGACACCCCCTGCCATGTCTTGCCACCCCACAGGGCTCAGCAAGTCAAGGGGAGAAGGTGCCATTTTTTCCCATGCAGCATCTGCGTGGACCATGTGGCATCCTCTCTTGTGCTGCACATCCCCTCAGCTTTGCTCTGGGGGAGAGGAAACCCAGCACAAAATGTGGAAAGTGCAAACTTGCCCCTTTGAGCTTGCCAGTGCAGACACTGGTGCCTGTGTTGCGTCAGCTCTGGATCTACCCCCATAGCCCAAGGAGTCCAGCCAGGGAATGAGCGTTTTGCCCTTTACTTGAGAGACAGTCAAGGGTTTTGACAGATAGGACAGGCAAAGTGGGAGGTTTCGTGTTTTCACTAGCTGACAAGTTTTCAGTGGCCATGCCTGGCTCTCCTAGCATCTGGATGAAGCAACATATCTGTAAGTGCTTTATGAAAAACCTGATGCTCACTGTTGCCCTTATCACAGCTCCTAGACAGGTTCAGGGTCCTGCATCCCAGTTGGCCTCTGTGGAATAGGAACCTTTACCCAGTTACCTTGCAAATGGTTTCCTGCACCCTGTCTTCACTTTTCCATAGGAAAAGGTGGCTCTCCTGAGGCACACTCATGCTGGGGTGACAGCACGTGCCTCTGCAGCAGGGTTGGAATGCAGGACCATCCCAGGGGCATGCCTGGCTGCCTTCCCTCTGCTGCTGGAGGGGGCGACAGCATTTTTTTGAAAGCATGCACCCTCATGCTAAATATAGCCTCAGCACAGGCTCTATTTTTAGTGTGTGTTTTAAGTGCCTTTTTCAGCAGAAGCTCTGCAGGATTTCAGCAACACACCCCACAGCTGGGTGTCCTGGGGGGTTCTGTCCTTTCCCAGTGAGGAAGGATGTGCTGTGGATGGAGGGCTCATGTGGTGCACATCAGTGGCCCCGTGTGCCTCATGCTCACCTGGCTGACTGCTGCAGAACAGGCAGCTGTGCAGTGGCTGATTTCTGCCTCCTGCTCAGGAAGAGCTCCTTCCTCTACCTGGCTGCCAGTTTTTTTTGACCTTTCTCTTCCCTCCCAATGCTAGTAGGAGCATAGTAGCAGCTGCTTGGAAACCTCTCCTTCAAGCTCAGGTGTGGCTGTGATTGGCCAGCCTGCTCTGGAATGAAGAGGGACTGAGCCCTAAGTGCGTGAATGAATATTGGTTTAACCTGCAGCCTCATGTAAATCCCTTTCAGGCCAGTCTCCTCACCATTCAAAATTAGGATTTGGTACTGGCGCTGTTGCACCCTGTCCTGTGGGACTGGTACTCCCTCTAGATGGCAAGGAAGGGATGAAAAGAGAAAGGCCTGGGCAGTGGGACAAGGCTTAGCTCACTGTTGTTTAGGCTTGTTGTGAGCTTGTTGCTGTAAGTGCTCACTTGTCTGGTTGTGCTGCAGGTAGCAGCTTTCCTTGGGCCAAGCAGGAGTTGGAACCCACCAGCAGCCTTGGGGGACTACCCCTCTGCTCCGCAGCTGCCAGGGAAAGGCTGCCTTTTCTTGGAGCCATCCAGAAGGACTCAGTGGTCCCCTAACAAGTGGCTGGAAGATACATGAGAGGAGACCCATGCTTAGCACCTCTGAGTGTGTGATCTGCACAGTGTGCTTGTAGTTGCACATGCTGTCAGCACTGTCCTGCATGCGGCCTGTGACCGGGGGAGGCAGTGGAGAGAAAGGTGCTGCTATTTTTGTTGCAGTGGTGGTTTATGATGGTTGTTTCATTGCCTAGATAGCTTACAGTGGGTGGCATTCACATCAGACACTACCCCACACCTGAAAAACAGAAAACAAACAAAAGCTGAGATAAGCAGTGCTTCAAGGAGGATCAAAAACTTTGCCTGCATGTTTCTTCTTCTTGGGGAAACCTACAGTACTACTGACAGATCAAATGCAGGTTTAGGTCTGTATTCATGGGGTCTTGGTGGGCCCCACTGTTCCCCTCTAAAAATGGCAAATGAGTGGTATTACTGGGAGGATATGACAAGTTTGGTATGAATCATCCCATCAACGCAGGAAAAAAGTATTCTCTGAGAAGATTATTTTTTACTCAAAGTAGATGGTCAAACATTGCCTCAGAAGTTCCTGGGACAGTGCAGTGGACAGTAAAATGGCTCTGTTTCAGGCTGTAATCACATGAAACACACTTCTTGTTACTTTTTTCTCCCTAAGAAACTTGCAGTGGTGCACATGGTATTTTCTGAGCCTGTTTTATTCTCGTTTCAGCTTGGCTGTGCTGGAGCAGCCCTTGCTGGTGCTCCCCATACCGTGCACCTCTGTGTATTTCCAGCTGTGTTACCTCAGACAGGTCGAACCCCACCGGCCAAATGAAAAGCGGAGCCCTGCTGAGCTGTGCTCTCCTGCTAAAGGTTTATGTGAACCTCCATTTCACTTGCATAACTTGCATATGTAGGGGCTACTCTCTGCTGCTATTGCTGTGCAAGAAGTCAGCATCTAAACTTAGCTCTGAGCCAAGACATCTTTCCCCAAAGATGCACGGCACTTCTTTTCACCGTCACTGCTGACAGGAGGGGGTTATATAATTCCAAGTTCCTCTTTCAGTACTCTACAATGCCTGTGCTTGAGTTTTGCCCTTCTCATTCCATGCCTGGTGACCCTTGTGCTGCGGCAGGGTGAGCTGTGCCAGGCTGTGTTGGTGCCGGCAGTGGGGCTGGTGGGTGCGCAGTGTGCACGGCTGCGGGAGCTGCCACTGGTGCTTCACAGGGCATGGAGCTGACTCTTCTCTGATCTAAGCAAAATCTGGTGCCAGCTGGGCAATGGGCAGAGATTAATGACTGCTTTGGAAGCCAGTTTTCCAGCCTACTGGCCAGAGGGCAAGCATCATGATAGTTGTAGCAGCTGGTTTGGAGAGGAGGGAAATGAGGGGAAGATAAAATTGCACGCCCAGAATGCCAGGGTAGCCTGTGTCCACGCTTTGATGTCTTCTCCCTCCACACCCTCCTGTGGGTTAAAAATGAAACTAGACTGCATTTATAATGGGTGTGTGAATATCTGTATTTAGCTGCTGCAAGCAGGCTTCTGGACTGAATCCTTGTATGTGGAGAGATACAGTTTGGCCAAACGCAGAAATGGGTGTTTTCTGTGCTCTCATTGCGGGGACACACAGACACATGTCATCTCATCAGTTCAGACACCACAGCCTAACAAATTCTGACATTCATGTATGTACTGGATTATGAAAAGGGATAAAGGGAGATTAAATACCCTTTAATTCCTCCTTAATGGTCCTGAAGTGTCTTAAGTCATGATTAGGACTGCGGGAAGAAGACCCATTTGGGTCTGCAGTGAGGACACAGGCACACAGGTTTATTACCAGTGAAATAAACAAATGTAGCTGTCTCTACACCTCTGAAATCGATTTGCACATCTGGAGAAGCAGGACTGAACATCCTCCCTGCAGTGTCCATTGCAGAGGGCAGGAGCTGTCCCTGCACCCTCAGGAAGAGGACAAAGGCAGAGGCCAAAAGATGGGGTTCCTCCCGGGGGGCAGATGGGGTTTGCACATGGAGGCAGGTAGCTCAGAGGAATTGTTTCCCTCCTCTTACTGTGCAACACTTCTGCATCCACTTCTGCATGGCGTGCTTTAATCAGCAGCCCTCCCCTCTTGGCCCCCGGGCCTTGAAATTCCACAAAACCCAATTAAGAGAGATGAGAGAGCTCTAGCATGTATACATATGAAATTTCAGAAGGCTGAAAAAGAGACTCTTAATACCATAAAGCCTGCCCTAAAGTAAAATTTGCATCTGAAATCTACATAGTTAACCCCGCGAGGAAGACAGCATAGCTGAGTACAACTTTTTCCCCCCCCACCCAGAGGGGTAACTTCTCCAGGTCTGCTCGGTTTGGCATCAGCCTGCTTGCAGCTGAGGAGTGCTGCAGAGCAAACCCTGTGCCTCATATGCAGCCTGCAGAGAGCATCAAGGAATTGAAGCTCTCCAGCTTCAGAGACTGTGCTGCAGTGTCCCAAACAGAGCAAAACAAAAAACAACCCCAGCCTGAGAAGATCATGCAAACTTCTTAGGTCAGTAACCAAAAGCAGACTGGGTGGACAAGGCGCTTGTGTAGATTCATTAAAGGAAGTATTCAAGACTGATCTAATTATCATTTACAGATTCAACACATTCAGCCCAGGGTTCCATGTGTTTCATGCTTTACTAACATAGTACTACACTGGCTTGTTTAAAATGCCCATCATGAACTGTCCTGAGAAAGACACTCACCTTTAAAAGAATCACAAGCAAACAAAAAACCCTTGGCAAATCCACTCATTTCTGTATGACGTGAATGTTCAAAGGGTAACTGGGGATAAAGCTTTATTCCCCTTCCATGCTTTTATCTATCTCTTTTGCTATCTTGTTTGTATAAGATACAAAATTTCTCCTCCTATTATCCTACTTACAGCTTAATCACATACTAATTGGGGACCTTACTTCTGTTGCTGTGCTCTTTTTTGAGTCTCTGTACCCTGTTCAATTAAGGGAAATTAAACAAAAGCTAAAACCTCATCTGCAGGCTTTATGTGATTCCCTTAGTTGACAGCAATGGGTTTTGGCTGTAAAGTGGCTGAAATCTGGGGAGGACGGTGGTGGGGACTGGGCAGCGTGCTGGGAACACAGGTAAGTATTTCCCTGCAAAAACACGAGGCCTCAAAGCTGCTTTTTTTATTACCTCCGGATTCTGCAAAGGGCTGGTTATCTCACGCTGCGAGCCAGCATGATCAAAGCCCCGGGAAAGGTCAGGCATTCCTCCAGGAGTGACACTCAGCTGCCGGCAGCGCTCCTCCAGCCCACAGCTCCCACAGCCCGGCTGCGGCACCGAACTGAAATCCTTTATCTGGTTAACGAGTGAACCTACAGATTAGCCAGCCTGGCCTTAGCTTGATGTTGAGAGCATGTAACACCTGGCCTGGGCCTTCTGAAGAGGAAAGGTGGTTGTTTTTTTAAAAAATAATGTTGTGGGGGAGGCAGCATTTCCTTCCTCTGACTTAGCGCGAGAGTTAATGCTGATAAAAGCTGTGCTCTGTGCTGCACCGAGGGGCTGCTCTCCTCATGTTCTCAGCTCCTAGTTCTGTGCAGTTGATAAAAACGGTGAGTGCCAAAATCCTGGGCAGAAGGGAAATCATCTACAGTATCTTCCAGTGAGTGGATATTGTTTTCTCCCTGATTTGATAGACTGGCATCCAGTTACTCACTGTGAGCTGGTTGTCCCCCACAAGCAGTTTGTGAGTGGACAGGGAGGGTTGGGAGGGCAAGCGGAAGGAGGAGGTGTTTGAGATGGGCAAATCCTGTCTGTCTCTGCTTCTGCACACGAAGTGCTGTATTTTTGCATTTGTGCTAGTTCAGTGGCATGGGGGGAGTGCATCCTTCAAGTAGGGGTGACAAGGATTCACCCTGTGACTCCTGTCTCTGGCTGTCTGGAGGCTCACTGTCCTTAGCCTGGTTTGTTGGCATAGGGTATTTGCCATCTTTGTCTTCAGGCACGGGTGCTGAAACTCTGAGAAAGGCAAGGGAAACTCTGCCTGTTTCATGGTGTGAGTAGTGTCTTGGCTGTGAGATGGTGGAATTATGTTAACTGCTTGAAATTTGGGGTAATTTTCATTTTCAGTTGAGGCTAAGGTATCCTTAATTATCTATCCTGTTCTAGGTGTAGCATAGAAGTAAGAGACACCATGATTTCTCTCCATCAGAAAGTGTACTTTCTGCCACAAAGAGGAAAAGAAATTTACTTTTTTAGAGCAGAGCACTTGATTCTTTGATTAAAAGGCTGAAATTAATGTTACTTAATCTGTCTCCCAGCCTGTTTCTTGAAAAAAGGGGCAGTAGAAATTTGAGTCATCTGGAAATAAACATGGCAAACTGTGTGGCTGGCTGTGGACCTCTCGAGCAAACTCTCAATGTCTGTGTGCAGCATCTACAGGGCCTGCAGCAGGAGCGCCTGTCTCCCACCCAACTGCCAGATGATCCTCAGATGATCCATGTCTGCTCCTTCTGCAGGGGAGGGGTGAGGATCTGGTCCTTGCCTCTGAAATTATGGCAATGGGGAGGGAGTCTGCCAGCTCTGGTAAGAGTGGGGGAAAGCTAGAGAGAGCAGGAAGGAGCAGAGGAAAAAAAAAAACCCCAAATAAAAAGTTGTCTCCCGTATGTGGTTGCCAACCTTGCCCACGCTTCTGGCTGGGGGTGGCAGCTGGAGGGCTTGCTGGGTGGGAGCATCGCTGGCAGAGTTTGCCCAGCCCCAGTGCCCAGCCCCACTGGGCACTGCAGCAGTTCCAGGGTTTGCTGCCCCACAGCAGCTGGTCTCATGTAGATCCCTTGTGTGTCTGCGCCAAAAAGGAAAAGGATTAAAGTTGCATTGGGGCATCTCTGGCACTCTTGACCATTTGCCCTGTCAGCAGTGGAGGGGGAGTGAGAGGCTGAGTGCTTCCCCAAGCTCTCCTGGCATGAGCTACTTTTTTGCCTGATAAATTGTTCAGTGGTGTTTTGCACACTGTGTTTCTCCCAAGCACAGCCTTTATTGCAGTGAAAAGCAGCAAGGAGGGATGCAGTTACGATAAGAAATTGTCCATTCCGGCCTCTGCCATGCTTTGAGGGTGGAGTTAATTGCACAGGGGAAGACTAACTGAATGAAAAATCAAACTTGGTAATGATGGGGTGATGGTAAACTTTGGAAGTGCTTCTTTAATGCAGTCAAGCATAACTCTCATATAATGTTTGAGTTTAGTAGGATTGAAATATAATTGCAGGGTGACCCGTTGCTACTAGTGGGGCTCTATGTGCAGCTCTAAGCCCATCTGGAAGGGTGATTTACTGGAGGCTTGGGCAATCTGGCAATTTAGGCTCTTTTTTACAATGTTTAGACTTCTACCCATGTTATAAAGCACAGCCCAGGGCTTTTATGAGGATGTAGGTGCCTGCTGCACAAAACTTGGGTTGTGGGCCGGGTGTGGTTTTTTCTGTTTTTAAGAGTGATTTTTAAATTTTAAAGGGCAGCTCTTGAATTAAAAAAGAGAGAGAAAAAAAAAGAATAATTCAAGACTAGCAGCAGGGAGAAATATCCTGTGCAGGGTTTAAAAGGTATCACGTGTCTTGTGCATACCAGCAACCTTGTTTTAAGCCCTGTGGCCAAGTGGGTGGAGGAGCTCAATGGTAACAGACCAGATTGAGTGGGGTGGGAAGAGGGAGTAGGTGAGCCCCATGTTTCTTCCTGTCTCCCCCTACCTCATGGGCTGCCACCCCAGCCACCAGAGCATCTTCAGGTCAGTGCCCAGTGTAGCCATGCCACCTGAAAGCTGAAGCAAATGCCTGATTTTGGGGAGCCTGAGGGTGCTGTGCAGTTAAATGAGCCATGCAGGGCCAGGAGGTCCAGGAAGCTTCCCAGGGGTAGGTACAGGGTGATGGAGCAGAGGCAAGGATGGGTGGTGAACAGAGCTAGTGAGGAGTTGGAGGAGAGCCAATGCCACCAGCACAGGGAAAGATAGATTTTCTTAGAATCACAGAATATCCTCAGTTGGAAGGGACCCACAAGGATCATTAAAGCCCAAGTCCTGGCCCTTCACAGGACACCCCAAGAATCACACCATGTGCCTGAGTTTGTGTCCAAATGCTTCTTGAACTCGTCACACTTGGTGCTGTGACCACTTCCCCGGGGAGCCAGTTCCAGTGCCCAACAACCCTCCAGGGGAAAAACCTTTTCCTGATATCCAACCTAAACCTCCCCTGACACAGCTTCCCTTTGGATCCTGAGGATTCCCTGGGTCACAAGTGTGTGTGGGGACAGGAGGCTCTTAGAGGACTGTCTAACTCTGTGGAAACCCAGGATGGAGGGCNAATACATTTATAAGTAGTTATTGTTAGAAAAGTAGTAACAATATACATTTAGAATACGTAGTCTTAAATAATTGGATTGTTTGTTTTGCATATAAGGGAACATTTTGTCTCCTTGAGGGCAGAATCGCCTTGTGTTTTTTTAAGAGAGCAGAGCCTGTACCATCTGTGGCTCAGAACTTATGATAAGATACAATAAACAATCCCTGAAGACCAAAAAGAAGTTCCTCTGCTTCATTCATAAAACAAAAAACAAGAAGAACTCAGAGGATTGGCCTAGTTAGGCCACCCTACATGTTGGGAATAACCTGACATAACTCCAAAGCTGATGTAGGAGCATCCCTCCAGGGCTCCATTGTTGGTTTCCCTCTGTGTCTGGAGGCAGGGCTTGCCGTCAGGTTGCCATATCTGCTTTTTGGGGAGCGGAAAAAAGCATTTCCTAAGCTGCCCTGGGAGAGACAGCATGCAGGCACAAAAGTGGGGTGCTGTATCTTATCTATATCCTTTTTCTACTCCTCCTGCAAACAGGCAGCTTGCACAGATCTATTAAAGTCACAGTCCTACCCTTACCTGGGTCATCTCCCACTGCCAGCCCATGGCTGGGAGGCATCAGTCTGGGTTTTTTATGTCTTCTAAGGTGCCATTTGGCAAACAGGACTAAAAATAATGAGCATTTAGATTTTGTGTCAGTAGCTCAGCATCCTGCTGTGTTATGTGGTAGGTTTATTGCTCCTCCCTATTTCAAGAGTCCAAATGAAACATTCGGCAGCAATGGTCTGGGCCAAAAAAGTGTTTCCAGCCCTGCTTCTTTGAGCCCATGCTTTCTTTGGGTCATTTGTTGCTCATCCTTAGCTGTATGCTGTGATTTTTGTAATTTTAGCTACATCAAAATGTAATTTTAGGGCATGTTTTTGTGTCTCATTGATGTGACAAACCCTCGTGGGAATGATCTATAAAATTAAGTTAGTAGCTTTTCAGCACTTTTATTTGTACTGAAATCATCTTGCAGAATGTGGTAGAGAAATAATTCCTGTTGTGACCTTCAACTGATGGTTCAAATAACCTGTCTAAGAGACATCCTGTTTCTGGAGGGCCCTGTTGCTTTAATTCCTGTTAAAATTGGTTTTGTCTTCTGTGGAACAGTGCTGCCGAAATTAAGTACTTGCAAATGCGTTTTACCTCCAGATAAATGTTGCAGTTTGCATTTTCAATCCCAGTGAAGCTTTAGCAGCTACTTTTAGCCTAATCATTTGTACATTTTTAGGGATTTTTTTTTTTTTAGTTTAAAAATGAATATTTTATTTTAAGCCTTTGGACCATCTTGCCCACATCCAATGATGGATGTCTAATGAGATGACTTTTTGCCTCCACTAAATGGTTATATTGTTTGCACTGATGTATGCTAAGACTTGATGCATTAAATCTTTGGTCATTAGCCGATGCCATTAGCAGAAAAGTCCAAATCACTTAGAGCTAGGACTTAAGACTTTTCATTAAAACCCAAATTTGCATGTTATTGGATAAATCTGTTAATACGGTTTAGCCGGACTCAAGGAAGTTACTTGGAAACTTTTTACAGTGCGTACGCAGGGTCAGTGATGCCTGAGAGCCTCAAATTTGGAGAAGGTGCCCCCTCTGAGGGCATGTGGTGAGCAACCCCTGCATCCATCCCACCTGGCCCTGCCTGCCCACACCACCTGTAATGCTGTGCATGCAGCCCCAGCTGTCAGCATTGCACTTTGTGTTGGGCTCAGGTCTGCTCCACTGCTGCCAGAAAATGCCCCTGAAGGAGCTAAAATCCCAGCAGCAGGGTCTCCTCACCTCATGGAAAATCAAGGCAGCCCTTCCTGCCACACTGGAGCCAGAGGGGGTTTGGCCTTGGCACTGGTTTCCCTGCAGGAGTCTTCAAACAGCATCAGTGTGGTGGGGAACTGGGCTTGCCAGGAGCAAAGGCCAACTGAGAGGAGTCATTGATGTCATCAAATTCGTCCTTCCTCCATCATCACCTCCATTCCTATATTTTTTTCTTTTCATCCTATATTTTTTAGAGGGCAGATAAGGCAAGAGCACTTCCAAAAACATCAGTCATGTTGGGTAGCTTGACCAGCCCAGTGTGAGCTCTGCTTTGCTAGAATTAAGAAGATGCTGCCTAGTCAATCTCTAAGTTGCAGACTTAGCCATGGTAAACAGAGGTTTTGAACATGTAAAGGTGTGCCAGGTGTTCAGACAGGTGTCGAGCCCTGTCCTTACCTTCTATATGACAGAGTTGTTTTCCCAATACATGTCATACTCTTGCATTTTCTTTACCGAGAACATCTCTATTCAGCGCACCATGAAAACTGCAGCTCAGAGAGAAGTTGACCCATTTCTCAGTTTTCTGGGCCTCTGATAGTCTTTGTTATGACATATGGTATTGGATAGGCTGTAACATAGACTTAATATAAATATATTTAAGAGAGGTCCTATTTCAAGCACTTTTGATCCACTACGTGTGCAGTGCTGAAAGGCATCTTCCTGTCACCAGGGTGCAGGATGGATTTTATTTCTTGGTTCCCTCCAGGAGCCTGGATCTGTATCCTGTGGGACTTGAGGAGGCCTATGAGGAAAAGTCATCCCATCCTGTGACGCACATTGTCTGCCAGAAGAGAAATGCTGAGCTTCAGAGGTTGTTGTCGGACAACCTGCTTTCACACAACACTTGTGTGCTTACGTGGTAGATGGAGTTTTACTTGCCTGAACCATTTCTAAGGTTTGAATATTGGACTGAAGCACATCCTTCTGCCTGTGAGAGAAGCCCATGAGCTTGTGGGTCTGGGTGCGCTGGAGAAAATGCCGAGTCTCTTGTGAGCAGGAATCCTGATAACCTTGAGGCAAGCAAAATAAGCTTGTGTCTTTGTCTTAACTCAGCAGACAGCTCTGACAGAAACCAGAGCAGCTTTGTCCCCAGGGAAGAGCTGAAGATGGCACAAGAGGTGACACCAGGATGGACTCCAGCCCCCTTCCCCCACCCAGGACCCCTGAGTCTCCCTGGTCACATTCCACTGTTCCCCCTTGGCAAGCTGCTGGGCACTGGCTCCTCTAATGTCCAGTGGGCTTCCTTTGGTGGCTTAGGACAATTGTCCTTATTGTCCAAGCAAGCAGTAAGCCAGAACTCTGCAACCCAAGGGCTCAAGCTTGGGCTTGTTAAAACATTCTCTTTAGCCCGGTAATGATCCAAAAGTGTTCTGGACAGGCCAGGAAACAGCAGGGGAAGACACCTTTCCAGCTGATGGGATTGCTTGTATGTGACAAGGACGCGCTAGGCAAAAGAAAGGATACTGTGCAGGGTAAAGGCTCATGGGGTTTGTCACCATCCAGAGCAATTGTAGTGGCAGCAGTCCCATTTACCAGGTTTTTGGGGGTGCTAAGAGACTCCTGGGGTTGAGTCTTTACATCAGGAAAAAGATGAGCTGTTCAGGATGGCCAAAGTTAAAGGACTTTCTTGCAGAAATCAGAGCTTAAAACAAGCATTGGCTGTCAAATTGTGAAGTGTTTGCTGGCAGCTGATCTCCATCTAAGAGAACCCATTGCTGAGTTAAGAAAGTGAAATAAGACATTGCAAAATATTGTAATAGGGAAAGTCTTTTCTGTGAGCATGTGGCTTTTTTGCTAATTAAATGCCCTGTCAGAGATATTTCCAAAATCAATGAGCTGTGTAAAACTGGGTGTAATCTCTGTGTATGTGAACTCCCAGTGCAGAAATTGAAGTGGGCTTGTCCTCCTCTGATCAGAGCCTTACAAGACCTGCCTGGCTCCCTGCACGGTTCACCAGCACTCCAGGTCTCCCAACAGCCTTCCTGAGCAGGCAAGAACAAACAAATTAAGAAGTCATAGGAGAGAAGAAAATTGAGATAGCAAGGGATTTCTAATCAAGCTATTTTAATACTGGCTGTGCTTTAATCACTTACTTAATGGCAGTGCTTAATGAACACTTGAAATAAAGCATGTTTCTGTCAGATATTCAACACCCGTGTTTTTAAAGCTGTCTTGAGGGAATTCAAATGCTTATTACAACTTTTCAGAAAAAAAAAATCACAGTTGTGCTGTATTAATTTCCAAGATTGAAGGGGAGGGAGAGGTGAAAAAGTTGGAAAAAGACAAGAACATAGACAAGCCAATAGTGGTGGTTTCTCACTAATGTTGCAATTAACCTGAATTTAGTGACTGATTGTAATCCCATCTAGATAGATATTTATTCTAGGCTTTGTCAAATCACATTTATGCTTTCCTTTTCAATGCTCCCCTGGCTATTGCACTGAATTTTTATTGCACACCAACCCTTCAGGTCCGAAGCAGTTTTCTCCAATTCCTCTTACCTGCCCTTGTATGCTGCCTGCACTTTTAACCATGACACTCCCTTTGCTTCAGGTGCTGATGTTTGTGCCTGTGGACTGTGGCATGGTCCTGTTGGCCATGAAGCTGCCTTTCCTGTGCCTTGTAGACACAGCCACTTGCTGCTGGGCTTCTCAAAAAGGAAAGTGGTATGAGCAACTGGAAAAAGGTCACAGTCTTTTCCTGTTCCCAAATGGGAAGCTCTAGCAAGCATCCTGGGTGCCTCCTTTACTTGGTGATGATGTACTGGTAGCTTCTTCTCTCCAGCATCTGAGGGCTCCTGGCACGCTCTGGCTCTGGTTTCACAATGCAGTGTGTCCTTGGGAGATGGGGAAACTTTCTGTAACTGGCTTAGAGTGGTTTTCTTGTTCTGCCCTTTCCTGACTCCCAGCACTAAGTGCAACTTAGTTCAGTGGTGAAGAGTTGAATAGAGTACATGAGGAAAAGGGGGACCAGGAGGATTCTTTTCTGTCCTCGTCAAGCCATCAGTTTGCCCCCTGAAATGTGTGGTTTTGAGTTCAGTTTTGTTCTGAGTAAGCGTTAGCAGTCGTGAAGCTTTAAAGTTTCACATCAGCATCAGTGCAGCATTTCACTTCACCTCCTTAAAATGGTGAGCCCCTGGGGTGTCTCCCCTGCTGTTGGTAAGCACCAAAGGTCAGTGAGATAAATGGCCTCCTGCTGCCCAGTTGTGGAGCAGGGTTAAAAGACTGCACCTTTTTTATTTGTCTTTCATAAATCAGAGTATTCCTAAGCCTCTGTTTCCCGTGAGCAGTGTGTTCCTGTGGGCATGCTTTCCTATGCCTGTTGCTTTTAGCTTCAGATGAGCCTAAAAGTAATGCTGCAAACCACCCCTCACCATACCCACTCTGGCATTTGCCCAGCTGCACTGTCCAAGGATTGGAGAAGGTTTTGAAAATTAACCATGAAATTATCTCTGCTATCAAGAGCCTAGAAAGAAGCTGGCTTTGGACATAAATCCCTTTCCTCTAAAAAATGATTTGAAGACTGGGACCTGAGCTCTCTATATGTTGACCTCGCTGCATCTTTGCAAACTTGTCTATGAAAAGGGATTGTACAATAGCTCCGAAGGAGGTGGCAAATTGTGATTTTTATTACTGCTGATGAGCTTGTTTCCTCTACTGGTCACTAGTTTTGGTCAAAGTATGTTACTGTTACCTCCTCCTTTCCCACCACTGCTACTCCTTTGCTGAAGCCTGTCCATGATGAACCCAGATGCAGGCCTGGTTTTGTCGTTGCTCCAAAATAACATTCTTCTTGATCTTGCATTTTTATTGCAACAGCTGGTCAGCAAAGGCATAAATACAGAGTTAGCTTAGCCATTAAAATGCTGTTGTATTTTGAGAGGATAGTTGAAACTGCTGTCTTTTGGGTTTGCTAAAAACTTTAGCCTAAGGATGATTTCAGGGCTACAGAAATGAGAATAGGCTAACAAAATGATGAATTTTTCTTGTCTCCTCAGACCAAGGTAGCCTCAAATTCTTCAACAGTAACAGGATCATTTAGTCCTTTTATTTTGAGATACTGCTATAGCAGTAATGGAAAGGCTTGGAGATGTTTATGGGTGGGGTTTTTTTGAGGAGCTATCTGTTGTGTTTTCCCCTAAACTTAAAACTTGCTGTCAAAAAGTTGAAGCTGTTTTTTCAAATGACCCCCTCTTTCAGGAATGAAAGGGAATGCATACATGAATTCATCCTTAAGATGGTTTGTTGTTTGTTTTTTTTTTAGATGCCTTATTTTAGTCTTAATTGGGAAGACCATCTGCTAGTATCTGTAACCAATGTGTAACTTGCTCATAGGAGAGGAAGAGTGGACAGGCTGGGGCTTCTTTTTTTGGCTTTTTAGAAGTGACTTTGCATTTAAAGAAAAGAGGAAAAACCAAAACTAACCCAGCACCTCTTTGGGTGTTGGCAAGGGAGGCTCAGATCTTGTGTGCAGAGGCTTGCTTTCCTCCTGGTTCTCTGCAAAGCTCCCTGCCTGCCTGCGACCTCCTTTGTAGATGTGTGTCCTTTGAAGGGTCATTAATTTAATATCTTTCTCTGTGCAGCAGCTGGAACAAATGGTGGCCCCAGCTCCAGCAGGGGCTCCCAGCTGCCCGCCTCGCCCAGCGCTGACCTACAGGCATTTTTGCCATGGCTGTCTCAGGCTTTTTATAGTTTTTGCACACTTGTTGCATATAAGATACCTTACAGGTTTGTGCCTTCACTGAAGCATTAGCTGGCTATTTGGAGAGGGCTTGAGGTTTGGTCTCTGGACTCTTGCTTTTCTTCAGAAGCATTTAAAAAAATGAGGGAAAACTTACTGGATTCAGACTGAATTTGTGCTGCAGCATTTCACCACAAACTCACCAGAGATTAATCTGAGCTGTCTCACAGTGTGCTCCTCGGATGAGAGGGCAGGCACATGTCTGAAATGGTGAGTGGCTCTGCAAGTGCAGGTGCAGCACTACCAGTGCAGGGCACTTGCAGGGGTCACCCAACCCTGTGGTAGCAGCTGTGCCAATGCTGCAGCCAGGGGATTTCTCACTCTGCTCCTTGCCCTGACCAAAATGCCTGAGCAAGTTCAAGCTTTACCATTTGCAGACTGTGATTGGTGTTTGTAGGGGAAGTGTTTGCTGTTGTACTGACCTGTTCCTGAGTTAATTTAACACAGCAATAGCTTTAAAGAGGTGTCCAGCGCATAGCAAAGCTCCTGCTGGAATAATGCTGGCTGCTGGGTCCCTGCAAGCTCTCACCCTTTGCCCACCAACACTGTACTGGGGATTTTGGGGTTTTATTTCAGGTCAGTCATAAAACTGAATAGCAGCTTCATCTTAGCCCTAACTGGCCAAATAATTTGGCTCCTGCTATTTCCAGTACATGTATGCTCTTCCAGTCCTGTTGGTGTCCTTCAGGAGACTGTCCCCTGCCTGCACTGCAATGCTTGGAAGAAATAAAAGATACCAACTGGGAAGGCCAAGCTGATGAGAAAAATTACCTCAGGGAAGGCCTCACCAGAGGCCAGTTCCCAAAATCTGCTGGCATGGTCTGTGCTGCAAGACTGTGCTCTAGGACTGGAGCCCTGGTGGCTGTGTGGTCTCTGAGAAGGAGACCACCAAGGCTGAGTCACTCAGGAGTGTCCCTCTGAGTGCTGTGGGGCACAGCTGTGTGTCCTCAGGCCAGCAGGAATAGGCTATCCTTTTGCCATTAGCCTTTAGTGTTTGTAAGAGGTAACCCATGCATCATAAGGTGTCCTAAAAGGTAACGGGAGGTCTTCAGGTTGTAAACAACACGTCCTCATTTTTAGTAATTTACTTTTCCAAATTGCATATCTTGAGCTATGCTGTATGCCCCATTTCCTTTACTTTCCAGTTCATGTGAAGAACCTTAGGTACAGAGAATGGAACTTAACTGGTGTGGTGTGGTAATACACCATTTGTGCTGCATCAGAGCGGTGCTAGGGATGGCTTCAACAAACCTTCAGCTTCTTCAGATTGTCTTGGAAATGAGAATGGAAATGGAAATTTCATTCTCATTCATTTTATGGTGGTTTTAGAAGCTGCTTGGGTACCTGCTTGCACCAAAATGCTGTTTTGGTGGGTGAATGAAGTATAATTTCTGTACTGAAATAACGAAGAACCTCACATGGGTTCCTCACAGTGCATGATTATGTAATTGTCTCATTGAAGGCATGTGGACTGATTTGGTTTTGCAGCTTTTCAGGCTGTGCTGAGGAGAAAAGGCTCTGTGGACCATGCCTATATTAGATGCAAATGCCACCAGTCTGCCAGGGAGAGCTGGTTGTGGGTTTGGTCAACAAGTGCTCATCAAGCCCTGGGAAATGGAGTTCCCCATGCATGGAGGTCATGTTGACCAAGGTCAGGTCTCTGTCAGTCTCTCAAGTTTTTCTGCAGCTGTGTGCATTGTCTTTGGAGGATCTGGGGAGACAAATCTAGTAGGGATGCCATGCTTGTGGGAGGGAGGAAGCCAGTGGGAAGCAGTAGAGGCAGTCTCATCAATCTCATCAGCAGTGTTTTGTATCTCAGTGTGAGGTGGGATTTGGCCATGGTTCACAGCCCTGGAAGGCAGTGGTGCCCACTGTGAGCAGTAACTGGTGGAAGGGGCTTTGGCAACACCCCCAGTCCAGATATCCCCAGGGAAAGGGCACAGGGCAGTGTCCATGGGACTGGATGAGCCTCAGACCCATCCCTGACCACAGCTGGGGGTGAGAGGGTTGGGAGGATGGCAAGAGGGGCATCCAGGTGTCTGCATACGAGCTCTTGGTCTCCTGCCCTGAGCCTGCTGTTGAGGAAGGCCAAGATAAGCCATCTGAGCAGCCTTGTGGGGCATGTGCTGTGGCAGAACCACTTCAAGTCCATAGGGCTTTTGGAAAATATGTCACAGGCCTTTCTCCTCCTGGTTTCGTAGTGCATGTGTTAACCTCTGTATCCTCCTGCTGTTGATCCCTGTGGCCATCTCAGTGGGACCAGGGGGAACAGGGATGCTCAGCCATTGCCCAGCAAGCCCTCATCCATTGTCACATTAGGGTGACCCGCAGGATTTAGCCAGAGATCCCCAGGTCTTCCCAGAGCAGTGTGAGGCAGGCAGGCTGGGAAGCTTTGCATTATTGCTATTTTTTATTGTTACTTTTTTTTTTCCTCCCAATTTCTGGCTCTGCAGACCCCCAAATGCTCTTAATGGAGATATGGCCTGTTTATATGTTAATTTTAAGCCCACTGACAAGCGGTTTGCTTTTCTCCTGACTTTTCACAGTTCCTTTGCCCGTTGAAAGCCGCTGCCATGGGCTTAGGGGATAAGGTGCCGAGAATTAGAAAATAAAATAAAATCTGCAGGATGCTGGAGAGCAAGGGGGTACAGGGATTGGCATGCTCTAAGTATAAATGGCTGATTTCTGAAAGCAAGGAACCCTGATACCAGGGGCGTGCATGACAATTACATCCAGTACAATATAAGATGTTAATTACTAAATTTTGAGAAATTAATGCTGATTAGCAGCTGTATGTGTGTGTGACCTAAATACATCTATTGCTTATCTTTATTCATAATATACAGTTTATTGTTGATAAAGTAATAGCTGAATGGTGGGCTCGCCCACGAGTCTCATAGCTAAAGACTGAGGCTTGATTTGTAAATCGTCTGAAATTTGTTGGCATCTGTTTTTTGTGGAATTTATACGGATGGGGAAGATGAATAGCAGTCTGAGCTATCCCCTTTACAACTCAACTCATAGATATTATTGAGAATTCATATTACTTTTATTATTTGGTCATAAAAATGGACCTAATGCTTGTTGGCTTTAAAACACCTACTAGCGCTGCTTTCTCTCTCCATCTTGCAAAATATAAGACAAGGCCGAAGCTTAAATTAAAATCCTCAGGTTCTTATCTCTTTCCCACAGGAAAGCAAATCTGTGTTGAAAACCGTAAAATTAAGAGGAGAGCAAGGATAGCATAATTTAGCAAAAATTCATGGCACCAGATTCTGAGCTATATGACTGGAGGGATAGGTCAGACATTAAGAAGATACTGCCTGCTAATGCAAGTTCCTTAAGGTGGTGCTCTGGAAACAAGGAAAGCAGAAAATGCTGCACTGGTTCCTGTTTGCTCCCTTTCCTCTACTCCTACCAGCCTTAACAATAAATTGAGTTGTCCGTTTCATAACCCGTCTCCTTCCAGAAGTCCAGAAAAATCATAGACTTGTGCATGGAGCTATGTCCTAACATCTGCTTTGGGCCAGGATTTCAGTAGTGAACTCAATGAAAATTAATTTAATTTGCCTCTTAAATTACTTTTTTTCTTAATTCCTTATGTTCGACAGGCTGTCTGTGCAGTCAGCGTGTCTGTCTGAAGAACAGCTTTATTTTGGGGGGGGGGTGTTGTGTTTATTAAAAACCTGTTTGTTCCATAATTATTTGTGCTAAGGGGCAGGGTAGACTGGCAGGGCACAAATGAGGAGTGCCTGTTACATGCTGGCATCGTCGCTACAGCTCATCCCACCATGTAAAGAGCAACTTGAGTTTCAAGAAGCGTTAATAATGCAGGATTTCATTGGGACTGAGGAATTCCATTGTCTTGCAGCCTTGATCTTAGAGGGTAATTTTGGACTGCATCCTTCTGTCATGCTGCCTGCCTCCTCCCCTGTGCCTCTGCACTCTGGGAAGTGCTGGTGGGAATGGGCAGCTTGCCCTGCAGGACATCACCTTATGACACCCATTTCAGGACCCTTGTGGGTATTTGCAGCACTTTTGAGTTCTCCTTGATAGAGTCAGAAGCCTCAAGCTGTTCCCATGCACTCAGCAGGTCTCCCCTCTAACTGACCTCTTGAGAGGCCACTGCCAATTGCTTATATATGAAATCAGGCTTCTAGGGGGTGATGCTTTAGTTACCTGGTAGGCAGACTAAGAGTTTTTAACCAGAGTTTGTAAACTGCCAGGAACAAACTTGCTGTTCCTCTGGTGATGGCAGAGGTTTGTCCCAGCTGTGCCGTGCCACAGCCATGCAGGAAGAGCTTTGGGGAGAAAGAGGGAAGCTGATGAAGTTTGTGTTGCCTTTAAGGCTGGAGATATGGCAAACCTGTACTTTAAGACTTCTTTTTTTAAACCATGTTCCTGTAACCAAAGGGTTTCTCCAGCACTGCTGCTGTTTCTGCTGCCCTCAGGTCACAGCCCTTGCTGCACAGTGCCTGCCCAGCACATTGCTCCTCCTGCCCTGTAGCTCTCCATTTGCCATTTCCGCAGCCCTGTCTCAACATCTCCCAAATGCCTTTCTTCCTGCTCCCGGCCCCCACCCATTTCCCTGCATTTCCTCAATATCTGCATCCCTCTCCGGGTGCCAGTGGTTTGAGGATGCCGATTCTGGCAGCAAACCTGGTTTCCATCCACTAGCCCCAATGTCATGTCTGTCCATCTGCTTCCCCTGCTTCAGTAATGCAAATATTTATAAATAGCATTTTGGAAATGTTAGGATTTTGTTTCTTTTTTTCAAAGCAGAAGTCTCACCTCGCTAACACAATTTAATTTTTGTTCTTCTCTTGCAGTCCAACAAGGTGCCCGTGGTACAGCCTTCTCATGCGGTTCACCCCCTCACCCCTCTTATCACCTACAGCGATGAGCACTTTTCCCCGGGGTCACACCCGTCTCATGTCCCCTCTGATGTCAGCTCCAAACAAGGTGAGCCCATCCTTGCCCAGCTCAGGGAGGATGCAGGGTGGTCCTGGTGTCCTCTGTGCTGCTGACAGAGCCAGTATTACCAATTTGCAATATTTTTAGAGGGAAGCTTCCAGGTGCATATGCCCATTTTCAGAGATGGTAATTCTGCCGTGATGCTGATACTTAACTTGGCTGCTTAAATTTTTATGCTCTTTCTAATGTGATAATTTGGGCTTGCTTTTCTCATCAAAGTCGTTCAAAGTCTCAGTAAACAGCAGCCAGTCTTCCAACATCTCCTGTGGTGCCCAATGCTCGGAGCAGGCAAATACATAACTCACCTTCAAATAAATCCCTCACCTTCCCGAAAACAGGGGACAAGTGCTTCAGTAGTGGTGTTATTGAAACCTTTTCTTTCACTTTATTTTATATCCTTGTATTCTGGCTGTCCATATTCTTCTATTGGTATAATTAAAGCATTGCCCATAAAGTAGTTTTGAGCCTGTGCAAGTAAAAGCTTTTCAAATCTGATATTTTTTAACCTTCTTGTGCTGGCTGTCTTTTGCAGAAAGTATCTTTTTAGATGTCCAAGTCATGAATGTTAGTTTTATCTGCACCTCTAGGACCCCTTAAGGCAAACACAAAAGTCTCCTAGATCCACATCTGGGAATGTCAGGCCTGCCTGCTGAGGGTCAGTCTGCAGGCCCCCAGGGCAGAACACACAGAATCCAAGATGTCAAGCCCACCCTGTGCCAAGAGCTTCTGCCCAGTACCCAGGATTCCTGGGAAGGATGTGCTTGCTTGCAGTGGGTTGCAGGAGCTGGGGAGGGATGCGATGGATGGTGGGGGTGTGCAGGGGGAGGACTGGCCGTGGCTGTCACGGGTCTGAGCTGGGATTTGGGTAAGAACCTGAGCAGAAGAAGCCTGCATGGGAGAGCTGGTGGTGAAGAGGGAAGGAGAGAGAGCAGAGGCTGTACAAAGGCAATCACTGTAGTCTGGATATCTCTGCATGGGCAGGAGCTCTGTCAGTGCCACGACTCCTCCTGGAGGGTGCCTCTCCCTGCCTTTCTCTGCACTCACATGTCCCACCATGTGCTGTGACTCCCATTTGACAAAATCCTGAAGCTCTGCTTTACCTGGGCACAAATCCATATGCACAGTTGTCCCATTTAGCTGATGAGGCTTTTAGTCATCATTGTTCAGGTAGAAAGACTTTTTTTGTTCTGTCTTTCCCTGAATGCCTAGGTTTCATTTTGGCTGTGCTATGGAGATTTTCTCCATCATCCAGACATCCAGAAAATACTATGGCCTGGTGGCTCTGTGTGGTTTTTGCTGTTTGTTGGTTAGGTTTTGTTTTTTCTAGCAGGAGGAATACAAAAAGCACTCTTCCTGGAAAGCTTGGCCTGTAAATACGTATATAGTGTCTTTTTTAGGCTTGGAAGAAGCAAATGGAGACCTCCTGTCCTCATTTGTCTTCCTCCTATGTATCAGTGCCCAGGAGAAGGATATTCACACTCATTCCTTGAAATCCCAGGGGTGCCACGTGTTAAGAGAATGGGATTTCCACCTCTTGCTGAAGCTGGCTGTGACAGCTGGGCCAGAACTCGCTGCTGCAGTTTGTGAGCTCAAGAGGTTTTTGCTTACTGCATGCTGAGTTTGCCCTTCTGTGCCCCATTTTTTGCCTTTACCACAGTTTATTTTTGTATTCCTGTACAGCAGACCCAAACTGAACAATATCTGGTTTGTTGGTTTTTTGTTTCTGCTGCACATCCTCTCTTCTGCTTCCTCTCTACCTTCTCCCCTGTCCAGCATCCCACCAGTCACGTCCCCGTCCCCGAGTGCAAGGGGCTCTGCCAGGAGGCACAAAGCTCATTGCCCTCTGGTGTTCCTGAATGGGCTCTTGATCCCTTTGCTCAGTGTCTGGCATAGATGAGGATGGATGATGTGGATAATGCAGGCTGGAGACTACTGGTTTTGTCTGGGATGGTCTCCTTGATGTGTGTGGTCTTTCCGTCCATATTCCCTGTTTCGGCGCCACCGGCATGTGGGAGCAGCCACACTGAAGTAGCCCATGCAGTTGCTGCAAAGAGAGGATTTTTTTTTTCCTCAGGTCCTCTGCCAAACGCCTCCAACCATTGTTTCTGTCCTTGCCTCCCACTGTGGGTCTGGAATAAGGCACTGCCCTGGCGCCCTAGCACTGGTGCCCTCCTCCCACCAAAATCCTCCAACAAGGGGGTCTACAGCAGCTTGCCCTCAGCACTGCCTCTTGCACACAAAGCACTTTGGGGCGGACAGCACCACCTTCCTAAAGACAGTCACTTCTTTATTTTATTTTTTTTTTCCCTAACCCTCTCAAGAGAGCTTGCTTTGGAAGGCAGTGGCTCTGTGTGCTCCTGTGGGTGCTCGGTGCTAGTAGCCCTCCATAAGGGGCCAGAAGTTTTGGATTAGCAATAACAGCTGTGCATTAGTTAAGAGAGAGCAGTGTTGTCTCTTTGGGTCAGAACTGCAGATTTTGGGGAAGGAGTGGCCCAGCTCCTTGTGCAGAACTTGGTCTGGCAGCGGCATGGGCAAGTCATCACTTCCAGGAGCATCAGTCATCATCAGAGATGTGAGAGATGAGATGCTAGGTTTCTTTTACACCTTGCTTGGTTTTCATATTTTTTTTTAACCACTCGGAAAGAGTGTTCCCTCTCATGTAAAAGCCCGAGGATATGTAAAGTGTTTCTTTTCCTGTCAGCTACCAGCTGTTTTACGCCTTTGTAAAGACAACTGGCCAGAAATTCGATCCTCTCTTAGGTTGTGGTTTCAAGTTTGAAAATTCAGGTTTTTTGAGACATTGACACCACTGGTATTATTTTCCATGGTTTCCTGTACAGGGTCCTGACAGATATCCTTCAAATCTTATAATTAAATTCAGAAGATTTAAATACAAACTGGAGAGGGGAATAAATTGGTAACATCAGTCTATAAACTAAGTCTCAAGGTAGCATACGCTCAATCTTGGACCTTTGGAGTGTCACCACATAAATATTTAATACCCTTTTAAAGCAGCTGATTTAACATGTGAAGTAGACTTAACAATTCCTTCTGCTTCACCCCGTCTTCCCCAAACAGATTTAAATAAACCAATGTCTTTGTGGCCTCTGCAACTGTAATTCCATGTCTCCTGGGGGCACAAGGTTTAGGTGAAGAATGGAGACCACAGACCCTTTTGGGATGAGGATTAGCTTTAATCTTGAGGTGATTCTTACAGTTGTAGGACTCTGTGTTCTGGGGAATGTGAGCTGATGGATCATTACTGATGGGACTCTTATTTTTCCATGAAATACTACCATTGCAAAACAGATTGACCTTGGAACCCACAGAAGTGAACTTGATGAAGAGCTTAGTTGGAACTGGAGTGACAATTGGAAACCAAATGAATCATATCAAGTGTGACCATTACAGGCCTGAAAATGATTCTTAATTAACCACTGATCCTCTGTGGTAGCAACTTTCCAAAATCTGTGAATCCATAAGGGAACCCGTGAAAATATAAAAGTAGCAATTTACCTAATCTAATAGCTCTGCTGTGCTGCCTCTTTGAAAATGCTTTATTTTCCCCTTGTTTCGTGATGTGTTAGAAGAGGCCCTCAGGATCCTGTCCAGTTTGGTAATACCATTGAGAGGACAGTAGCACTTAATGCTACTTCTAACTTCACAGGAGATCTAAACTTGCACAGGTCCTTACCCATACATTTATTTCCTCCTTCCACATTGTTTTTTCTGCTATCTCCCTTTGAATTGCAGTATTGTGTGCAAATTGTTTTAAAGGTGGCCCATGCAGCCTTTTGCTTTTAATACTAACCAAGAAGGTGGTTTGTCCTTACCCACAGTACTAGTTCCACTGTAGTATCAGCTGGGAACTGTAAGTCATACATGGAGTATTTTGAGGGGAAACTCACGCATTTTTCTCTGCTTTTTAACAGGCATGTCCAGACATCCTCCAGCTCCTGATCTCCCTACCTTCTATCCCTTGTCTCCAGGGGGGGTTGGACAGATAACACCACCTCTTGGCTGGTAAGATTTTTTTTAGCTTCTTTTTTCAGACAGGAGCATGTTCACACCATTCGCTATTGTTGACTCAATTGCAGCATTTACAAAACATTAATAATGTCATTCCAGTAAGAATTTGCTACTTTATTCTAGTTGAAAAGATGAAAAAATGTCGATCTTTGAAATTAAATTAATCTGTTTTTTGGACACGTACAGAAATTGAAGTGTGTAGATTTCACTTTGAAGTCTGTATGTTTCTTATGGCTCAGATTTGTGGCTCAGGTTTTGGAAAGATAGCAGAAAACCGTTCTCAAGTAATTAAATGTAAATTTTAATAAACAAAATTGCAATTACTGAGGAGAGTGGAGGTAAGAAAGAACTTTGAAGTGGAGGGGGAAAATCTTGAAACTCCAAATGGAGAATGAACTTATGTAGTATGCTGCTTTTTACAGTTTCTGTGTGGAAAGAAGCCTCTGCCACTGGGAGATCTTGCTGCCCTTGCTAATACTAGCACTCTCGTGATCTCTTGCTGCCACTCAGGGTCATTTTCCTTTTGGAGGAAATTTTTGTAGGAATACATTTGGGCAGAGTGCTTCATGTCTGCTTGGAGTAGATATGTACTTGCCTTCAGGTCTCTTGGAGTGGGGAATGAGGCAACTCAGCCACAATTTCAGTACTTTAGAATCTGTATTGTGACTAGTCTGTGCCCACGCAATGAAGGATGCATATTTTTTTGTTTTTTAATGTCTCCATGGGAGGGAAACATGATCCAGATGACAACAGGCAGAGAAAGTAGAGTGCAGAAGATGGTGAAATGTTGCATTGCTGGCATATCTTTCAGGAAAGGCCACATGCCTTTTTGGAACAAACAATTAGTAGATAGCAATATGCAAGTGTCTGACTATCTATTTTTTAATCTTTTTCCCCCCCTCTTCCCCGTTTTGCTGCTTAGCTGTCTCCTCACTTCCACCACCAGGCAGTTGCTAGCACGCGTTTTCCAGATGTGGTCAGTCATTTCTTCTGAATGGTTTCTCGATGCAGAAGCTGGGGGGAGGGAAGAGGGAAAAGAGAAAGAAGAGGAGAGACAAGATCCAACCTTACAAGACTCAGGGATATGTTCAGCAGCACTCACCAACAGCGGGACATACTCAGCTGTCCTTTATGCTGTGGCTCCCTGCTGTCAGGTAGCACTGTTGAGACTTCCTTCAACTTTTTTTTAGTTTCCTCTTCCATTTGAGCACTGCTCATTTCCAGTAATATGCTCCAAGAGTGAAACCTGTGTCCTGAGCCTTACAAAGGCCAGGTTCCATTTTTTCTCATCTGAGAGCTGATGGACCAGTCGATAAGTGACTGCTTGAATAGACTGATGTGTGAGGTGTCCCTCTGGCTGGCAGAGGTGTTTGGGCTGAACTGTTATTTGCTCACATTACCACTTCCATCGCATGCTACTTCAGAGTGTTCATTGCAGTCATGACTGAACCATTGCAGGCTGTAAGTAATCAAAATGTAGTGATGATGATAAAAACTAAAGACCTCAAATGATGGACTGGTGGCAAAATATTCTGTATATGTGGGAGTGCAAAGGAGGCAAAAACTTCTCATAAGCTTCTCTTACTGGACTGCAAAGTTTGATCTTTAAGTAGTAAGATAGACTTGTGTCACTGGGGGCTTTTACATGGCTGGGTTGGCGTTTTTTTATGGAATCAATTTTTCCTTAGAAGACCTGTCTAGTTGTACCTCACTATAGAATATGCTAATAGAGAGAGTCTTAAGTTTTCAAAGACTTAATAAAACTGTTCAAAAGGCTTTTTAGCTTAATAATTCACCATCTGGTGTTCTCACTCTGATCTACAGTTGAACTATTTGGAATAAGATGCTTTTTTCCTAAGAGCTTGTTTAACAAATCTGGTTCCAGTGCTTCTAAAACTAGGTGAGAGAGGGTTAGAGATAGAGGAGTGTGCATGTGTGTTTGTGCCCTGGGGGAGGAAGGCTGGTTGTTTTACTTTCCTTCCCAGTGGAAACTTAGATTAGGAATCTTTCAATAGCAAGGGAGCAAGTTCAAAGCGTTTATGTATTCATTAGTTTCATTAGGAGAACTCTTGAAAGTGTTAGCTCTTACTATTTATTTGTGACTAGTACTGAGTTCCCATCAAGAGCTTGTAACTCTAGGGTAACCGCTGAATACCATATCATATGATTGATGGGTTCCTTTCTTCTGTGACCTCAGGCAAGGTCAGCCTGTATATCCCATCTCGAGTGGATTCAGGCAGCCCTATCCATCCTCACTCTCAGTCGACCCTTCCATGTCCAGGTAGGTGTAGGAGGTGAATGACTGACTGGGGAGTAACTGCTGGCATTAGAGGGCAAGTTGCTCTTCTGCTTGCATCTTGGTCTGCCTTTGCTTGCTTTTCAGTCAGCTAAGCCCTTACGCATACATTTTTTATTTAACTTTTGTGTGTATATGCAGTTTGCCTGGATCCCACACTGGTCTCATTCAGCATTTTCTTGTCAGTCTCTGAAGTGTTGCAATGAGAAGCACCAGTGAATTGTCAACAATTAATTGAGCTGTTTCATCTGAAATGAGTCATTAGTTCATTTCTAGATGCAACACATAGTGTTGTGCATAGCATCCTTGGGTTTTGCTCATGTCAGTATGCAACCAGGTGGATTATCACTGTAGTTCTCTAGTTCCAATTTCAAAGTTGTTGGTAATTAGTCTTGAATCACGTAGGTAATGCTGTGTGGAAACTTGCTCACAAGTAGGTATTTCATAGCCCAAAGCCATTAATGGCAGGGGATGCCAGCACAGTATTTGTACTGGTGTGTGACTCAGGCACTGTGTCTTTATGTCTAAGTGCAAGCAAGCAATGCTAATTGAGACTTGGCCATGACACACTCCAGACCTCCTATGCTCTGCTTTCGCATTCTAAAGACAGCTTCTGCATCCTGTGCTTGGTGTACAAGAGGTTGCAATATACCATTCTTGGGGTTTTTTTTCTGTGATCTTTAGAAGAGATGTCCTCTTGCACAGGGATTTAAAGCAGGCCACTTGATAAGTGGTAGGTCCTCTTCTCTGTGTGTGGGCTCCTTTGGATTATCACTGTCCCTTCACTTCTTTACAGGGGAATGATAAGCATGTGCCTGTCAGGGTGACTGGGAAGAAAACTCATTCTTTCTCTGTGATAAAATCACTTGATTTGGTTACAGGACTTTGTGTTTCCTTTATTTTGATCACATGAAGGAAAAGGGCAGCAAAGCAACTAGGGAATGGTGAAAGGAGAGGCTGGATGTCATTCCTTAGTCATCACTCACTCAGCAAAACTTCAGAGCATGAGCTTGCTTTTGCTGTTAACAGTACTTTCCACCAGTTTGAAATACAGCATGCAGGTTTTCTGCTGTGCCAGAGTTTGCAATGCTCAGCACCTTCAAGATCTGTCTCAGCTGTCCCCTGAGAATGACCTGGGTTAGTAGGGTGGGATTATTCAGTTAGTGGTATTTTGGTTTTCTTTTCCATTTTCCTTGTACAAATGAAAGGAAGCTTCAGTTAGGACAAAAACCTCTCCTTACTCCCATCCTTCATCCAGGATGCAGGATTTTCAAAGTTTATTTTAAGCATTTCAGGTAAGAATAGTGGGTTCATTCAGATGAAATGATGATAAAATCTTTTGCCTTAAGTACCTTGAAAAGTAAAGAAAGCCATCAGGGACTTCTTGAAAAGACTCTTCTTTCATTGTATTTGTTTCTGCATGGCAGTTTTCTCTTTTGCATTGGCTGGTGGTGGATATTTCAAAGATGTTTATATCTTGGTGTGGAAATACATATTTTTGGTTAAGAAATGTGTATTTTTATTGCTAGACAGTGTAACAGTACAAACATTAACTATTTCTTGTGTGCATTGCTAAAAGTGTTTGCCTGAAAGGTAATAAAACAAATTCTCTACAACTAAAACATTTACTGATTGGTTTGTTTTTCTTGTGTAACTGGGCTACAATGCACAAATCTTAGCCAAATATTTTTTGTGTGCTCTTTAAGAGTTGTTTTCATTGTAAGCTCCATAACATTTGCATTCTTGGAGTGTCCTGCTGCTGTCATATGTGTTTGATGCCTATCTTCAGTGGGGTTACAGACCTTGCTTTGTTTTCTCTTTTAGGTTTTCGCATCACATGATTCCTGGTCCTCCAGGCCCTCACACAACTGGAATCCCTCACCCAGCTATTGTAACACCTCAAGTAAAACAAGAACATCTGCACAACGACAGTGAGCTAATGCATGTGTGAGTCTGCCTTTCTGCTCTAGCCCTTAATGAATAAATGTCTGAGAACTAACTCCATCTGAAGAAGGATGCTTAAAAAAAGCACCTTTCATGACCTCTTCAAATTTTAACTCTTCTCTTATAACTAAAACAGGGACTGTGGGCTACTCTTTGGTAAGGGTAATGAGAAGCCATTTTTCATTCCAGTCCAGCACTTTTAAACTGTTGGCAACAGCCATCTTGATTCAGTCATAATCATGGACCTGTCCCGTTGCGGCTGGTGCTCGAGTGTAAACTTTGGAACTCTCCTGGAAAAGTCCTTACCTGCAAAGTTTGCTAGTAAAAAGCAGTCTCACTGCTTAGTACTCAAAGGCAAAAGGCCTAGGAAAGAAGGGAATGAGAAGCTATTCTCCTGCCTGTGGCAGTGGTCTTTTTGTACAACCTTTCAAAAAGAGGATTGAGACAAGTTTGGAACAGATCCACAGTTTAAATGTTACTTGCTAGAGAATGTCAACCTGATGTCCTCCCTGAGTATTAAACTAACAGATATGAAAATGGATGGGACATGACCACTGAAATTCTCATTCTTACTACTTAAGTGCTACTGTAACCACAAGTTAGTAGTTTTCCATTGGATCTTTTTAGGTTGAAGGCAAATTAATGCTTTTTTTCCTTTCCTTTCCCTTTCCCAACCACGTTTTAGGAAGCCTCAGCACGAACAAAGAAAAGAACAAGAGCCAAAAAGACCTCATATTAAGAAACCTCTGAATGCTTTCATGTTGTACATGAAAGAAATGAGAGCAAACGTTGTAGCAGAGTGTACTCTGAAAGAAAGCGCAGCTATCAACCAGATCCTTGGCAGAAGGGTATGTACAGGAGGGTTTGTGAGCACTCACGTGTGCTGCTAATTTGTGTTTCCCTTTAGCTGGGTGTGAAGGCTGACTTTCTGCTTGAGGTGATAACTGATGTGCAACTATCAAATTAGCTATAGAAGATAAAACATGCAACAAAAATACAAGCATTATCTTGATTTTCTTTTTTCAGCATTGACAACATCAGCAAATTTGTGTCTGTTCCACTCATGTTATGGTGTCAGCATCTCAGACATGAAATACCCACAGTCACACATAGAAGGAACATTCTTATCACAATCTGGATCCTCCATTAGGCTGGTGTTCATTAGGGCAGGAAGACATCATTCAAAAATGAACACTGGAGATGAAACTCCATGGAAGTGAATATAAAGTGGTCCAGTTGTAGTCATGTAGGTTGAGAGGGACCCACAGAGGTCATGTAGTCCAACATCAGCACAAAGCAGGTCCAGTTACATCAGGTTGCTCAGGAACCTTCCCAGCCAAGTTTTGAATGTCCCTGAAGTCATCAGCCAAGTGCTGATGATCCCAGTACATGTACCAGAGCCTTGCTGAGAGCTGTGTGCTTCTGTATCATGGTAGTCATGTTTTGTACTTTCCACACTCAGAAAAAAACCTGTGCAAGCCGACTCACTGTACAGCCTTTGTGTTCTCTGACAGTGTTATTCTTCCAAGGAAAGGCAGCAGAGGTAAATGCCCATTTTGCAACTGATTCTCAGAAATGAGAAAATGAGTGACTTTTGTATCAATCTGAGTTTGAGTAGGGATTATTCAAATTCCCAGCGGGCACCTCATTTTGATCACTGACCATGCAGTATTGAGAGGCACTGTGACTCTGAAAATCCTGTTCTTTTAAGTGGGAAATCAGCAGATGACCTTAAAGTGCTCCTTTTATGTTACAGTCAGAAGACTTCTCCCTCCAAACAGAGCAGAATTCTGCTGGTACTTGTCCCAGTTCATGAAGTCTGCTGCTTTCTGTTCTTGTTATCTCCCCTTAAAGGACTGTCTTAGTACTTGCCTTTTCCATGCTTTTGTGCAAGTCTCTAGGATCACGTATGGGCCATTTCCTTATGAGCTGGGCTTGATGATCCTTGAGAGCCCCTTTCAACTCACAGTATTCTGTGATCTGTGAACTACCCCTTACAGGTGATGGCAGTCCCAGATGATTGATCTTTGTTGGTAAAGTGTGTCAGTCTTGTTTTCTTGGCTTGCACAAGGGCAATGGCTTATTTATCTACATTTGGGTAAGGAATCAGCCTCAGGGCTCCTTTGCATGCTTTTTCTGCAGCTTGGACTCCTCTTTTCAAGTTACTGTTCTCCATGAAAGTACCTCAAATTCCACTTTTCCTGTGGTGCAAACAAGGCATGAATTATCCAATGCAGTTGCTCAGACATTAATTATTGTCAAGTGTTTTATATTCAGTCATCCTGGTCACTATTTACACTGTGCTATCCCAGAGGAGGAACCACCTCTGAGACTTTGCATGCTGCTGGACTCCCTGATGCCACAGCATTGTGTTCACTACCTTCCAGTTTTTGAATGTGCATGTGGAGTTTGAGAGTTGCAGACATTCTGAACTGCTGTGCTCTCAACTTGCCAAGCCAAGGCAGACAAGAGCTTTAGGTCACATCCTCTGATGTGTAACCAAACAACATATTGATTCATACAAATGTCTGATCTGAAATCCTAGTTCTGTATGTTAGTCTTGTATGAGTGTCTTAAGGATTGTTTATCTGGTTTTTGGATTTTTTTCATAACCTCTTCTCCCCTTACTTCTCCATGGATGTTGTCAAACAAGAAGATGCATCTAATGCTGCAGCAGTGGAACTTAATTCTAAATAAAAGGCCTTTACTCTTTCTGGTTCAGGTCTGTGATAGGTGTTTCAACAAGAACAAAATTACTAGATACTAATGTAGCTGGTACCTTTCCAAATGTCGTGTTGCAGATTGTGAGGTTTTTTGTTTGCTTTTTTTGGGGGTAGGAGGGGGAATGTTTTAATTTTTAAGTACATGAAACCAGGAAATTTATTCCTGCTTGGCTACAAAGGTCAACTCGTGACTTGTAAGACTACAGTTCTGTGATTTCTTTATCTTTGAAACTTTTGCAGTTGCCATTTCCTTTTTCAATCAGAAAGCCGTTACCTTAAAGTTCAATACTTAGAGGTTGATTTTGGAACAGGGGTGCTGGTGCCCAGAAAGCCGCCTCTGTTGGCACTGAAAATTTGTGTCTAGTTGCTGCTTGAAACAAAGACAGCAGGTCCTTCTGCCCTTTAAAAGCAGCACAAACCCCTCAGCTCTGTCAGGAGATAAAGGTTGGTTTTGTTGTTGGTTTTTTGTTGGGGTTTGCTTTTGTTTGTTTGTTGTTGGTTTTTTCAAGTAGTGTTGGGAGAGCATGGTTCTGTGAGCAGATTATTTGGTGAGCCCTGTTTCCATAAATAATTTTTGTCTTGCTCTAGGCACTTGGCAGTTGCAGAGCTGACAAATGCCTGAAAGTCAGTTAATAAACACAGGTGCTTGTAATTGCTAATGAATTCCATTTTTGCAGTAGGGATGGACTGAATTAAAGTCACTAAAACACTTGCTCAAGTCATCTGTTGCCTAGGTATAAGTTAGTTCCTAGTCTAAAGGTGTGTTTATTTTGTTTGCAGTGGCATGCTCTCTCCCGTGAAGAACAAGCAAAATATTATGAACTAGCTCGTAAAGAAAGGCAGCTACACATGCAGCTTTATCCAGGCTGGTCTGCAAGAGACAACTATGTAAGTCACTCACTTGAAGGTTCTTTTTTAAAATTCACTTTCTTTTTGTAACTTCTTAAAAATTATTATTGTTTCTTCTTTTTCTCTATAACTTGTGGAAAGTTCTGGATGAAGGGATGGTGAACATACATATAACATAAACTTTATATTTGTTTTCACTTCAAGCATCCAGAAAACTTGGGATTTTGTTGTTGTTGAGATGCTTCTTACAAAATTCATAGTTTTTGAGGGGAAAAAAATAACACAGGAAGTTTCTTTCCTAAGACAATGGCCAGTACTGTGTGGAAGCTTTTGTTGTACTGTACAGCTGTGAATTTTCCATCATTTTCTATTTAATCACTTATTATTCAGTAATTTTTCTTAGACCTGAGAAAAAAGGGATGTCTTGTTTTCAAGAGAACTACAAGCCCAGGGGTCACAGACTGAACTTTAGCTGAAATTAATTCAGAATGGTCCATCTGTGCAAATCTTGTATAAGTAATCTTCATGGTAGAGCCTGCTGATATATATATATATATATGTATGTATATGTTAAGAAGTTTTCTTACAGTTACTCGTGTTTTATAATTAAGGATCAAATAGACTGCACTGCATGGTTACACTCTAGTGCCTACAATGAGCTGTCAGCGTAGCCAAATGTGATGATACCAAACTCAGAAGCTGCAGTCCTGAGAGACTGATCCTAACCATAGATATGAGCTCTTTTCTGTCCCTCCATTAGATGTGATGCCATCTGTTGGGATAGGAAATGTACATGCCATATCTGGCTTGTTTTCCTTCTGCATCAAGTGGACAGCAGCTTTTATCAACTTCAGTGATGTCTTTGGATATAAGGGATTGAGGTGCCCTAATACAGCATTATCAAAATCTGTAGAAACTCGCACAGAATGCATTGATACAGAAACTATGTTATTATCTCTGAAGGAAATGCCCTGGTCTGTCTGAAATGCATGCCCAGTTTTGTTAGCACAGACACAACTGAAAGCCCTAGCAGCTTCTTTCTGCCATGTTTTATACAGCCAATAAACTGCCCTGACACTACACAGGTAGGGTTTATTTCCAGTAGCCAGACCGTGTCTTGAAGTATAGCTGGGAACAAACAGGGTCTTAGGGAAAGATTCCCTGGAAACAAGGGGGTTTTGCTTGTCTCAAATGTACTTGCTGGAAAATCGTGCCACTTTGGAGTCTTGACAGCTTGTGCTTATTGGACATCAGGCTTCAAGCTGGTCCTGTGGTGTTTGGTCATGTTGGCTTTGAGAACCCCGTGTTCTGCCCCAGCCTATGCCACACAGCACAAGCAGCAGAAACTGCGGTTTCTTAAATGCCTTGACAGGCATTTGGAGTGTGTGAGGTGGCACGTATGAGTTATCTCTTTGATGTGCTTCCAGCCTACATCCTGTGTGGAAGTATAGTTCTGACATACTCCAGTCCTGTATGTTACAATGAAGAACTCTGCTAGCTTCCTCTTGCAGCCCTCCCCTCTGCCCCTCCAGGAATGCACACGTTCTGCAGTGGTGGTCAGATGGAGAGCAGACTGATTCTATGTTATCATAGGAGAGCAGAGTTTACCACTGAAACCTTTTCAGATATGTCATCTCGGTTTTTTTCCAAAAAGTGAAATTATATTAATCTAGCACAGCTATTACTCCATTATTTTGAGGGTTGGAAGCGACTTAGGGGTGGTTCTTCTGTTTCACAAAACAGTACAAGTAAAAAATACATACTGTTTGGTTTTATTTCTTCTGTTTTGGTTTGCCTGGTTATTCAGGGTTTTAGGAATTAGAAGAAAATGTTAGACATCGTTATTCAACTGTTCAAACGATCTTTTTCATACATTTTTATACCCAAAGCAGCCATGCAAAATTTTGTGATAAACATGAGAAGCACAATGTTTTCACAACGTGAGGGTGTCTCTGTGCTGCAGTTGTCAGAAACTGTCTTACTTGGGAATGCTGACAACTAGTTTTCAGCCTAGTCTTCTATTCCTTTACTTGTGTTATCTCATAGGTAGATCTCAGATCAGCTTTCAGTTTGTTTTAGCACTTGAAGTCAGCCTAACATAGAAAATAAATTTTCCTCCCATGACTTCTCCATGTTAACATCTGCACTAACGTACTTCTCTCTAAAACAGTATTGCCTTGATGCCAAAGTGATAAAGTATATTGCTGTGAGTTCCTCAGAGCCCTTGAAATGTGTTTTCCGACTTCTAGTCTTGGTTCTGACTTCGAAATCTTGCTCACAAAGCATTGGCCATCCCTGTTGCCAACTTTGGGATAAATAAAGACAGGAACTTGAGAGTCAGGCAGGCCCAGACTGACAGAGCAGAGTGGACTCTACTTAAGTTCATGTGCTGGAGCTTCTGCACAGCCTGTATTTGGAGTCCTCCCATGCTGTCTGTCAATCCATGAGCACTGCAGGGGTTTGAGGTGGTTTCTCACATCACCTGCTGTCCATCCCAGTGCCTCACAGAGCTAGCTCATGGAAAGGTATGTCCCAGCACTTCAGCCCTTCCACTCTGAGGCTGCTGTGTGTGTGGCATGCTCTGTGCTGGGACATGCAGCTGCTAGCCATGAGAGTGAGACTGGCAGCAGGCTGCAGCCCTGCTCAGAGCAACTGCACCAGCCTTTGTCAGAGCTCATCTGTTGCAGCCTGTCTGGAGGCTTCTTTAAAATATTAACTGATATGATGTTTTTCTTAAAACACACACAAAAAGCTTTCACTGACTATACAGGGCAATAAAGACAAGACATATGGAGGAATATCAGTTGTGGTTAGGGTGATGCAAGATGATTGAGGTTTAAAATTGTGGGTCTAAGCTGACCTTTTGTTTCTGGCTGTGGCCATTTCCATAGATGGGGGTGAAGGAGAAGGCTGAGTGTGGAGGCTGGCATGCTGTGGCCAGTGTGGTCTCTCAGCAAGACAGCTGCCAGGCACTCATTTGTGCTCTGCACTTCAGCCACGTTAAGGGTGCTCTGCTGTAGAGTCTCTGCTGTTTGGGTAGTGCAGAGCGCGCTCTCCGGGCACAGCCATGCCACACTTGGCTTTTGTTCAGGTACGAGCATTATCAGAACAGTTTCAGTTGGCTGGTTTGCACCCTGGGGACAAGTTGTGGTCATCCCAGGTACTTTCAACACCCTGTCTGCTCCTACCATGTGTGACAGTGTAAGTATCTGAGTGTGTGAAGAGTTCTTGTAAGAGCCATAAATTATGATATCAACATACGTGTCAGCAGATTATTGAGCGTGAGAAGTCTTTTAGGTGCTTGTGGCTGCCAGTGTTAGTTGAAAAACTGCCAGAAATTGTAATTCCATGTGGATATAAATACATGTATTGCTGATGTACATATTTCTCTATAGATGCTAGAGGCAAACTTTGTTACCATTGAAGTAGTTAAAAGTGGGATAGAAAAGCAGCCCTGAAAATAATTGGGTTTTTTCCTAACATTTTCAGTGTCCAGATGACTTTTGCTGTGAGGTAAGTGACAAAAAAATAGTTCTGTGCATGTAATGGTATGATAAAATTTCCTGTTTTGCAGGGGAAGAAAAAGAAGAGGAAGAGAGAAAAGTTGCAAGAATCAGCATCAGGTAGGCCATGACTGCCTCTTACTTGCCATTCACCTCAGGTATATTTCAGAAACCAGGGCTTGCGCTACTTAATTTTTACGAGCTTTTGTCTAACACTTGCTTCTGATGGGCGTTTTAAGATATTTCACTTGGAATGTAAGCTTGTGAACATGCACACAACCCATGCCTCCTTTCCCTTACACCTGTCTTAGCAGCAGTCCTGATGGCATCAACATCTTTTGCTGAACTTACTCATTGCTGCAATCTGTCGTGTTTTACCTTTGCTTTTCTCCTCAATCAGTGTTGTCTCATCTTTAGACTTAATTATGTCTCAAATACTGTGTAGTATTTTTGGACACCAGAAACTTTACACTGACCTTTTGTAGTAACTGTATTTTTTCTCACTGTATTTTATGCTTCTTTGTACACTAACAGCTGCCTAGTAGATTGGCTAAAAGTATCAGTGAGGTCTCCTCTTTGCCTTTAAAATATACATAAAGAAACATCCTGTTTTCCCCAACAAAAAATGGCTGGTATAAGAACCATAAAAAAATCTGAACAACAAAACCAAAAAACACACACACAAAAAAAATTCCATGTAACACTGTAGCAAACAAACTTACTTGGAATGTGCAAAAACTCTGTAACAGAAATTTGTTAAAGGAAAACAATCTTCTGCAGGTACAGGCCCCAGAATGACAGCTGCCTACATCTGAAGCATGGTAAGAACGTCTCTAAAGCTTTCCTGCTGATAAAACTGAATTGTAAAATAAGCCTTCTCATAAATTTTATGCAATAATATGAATTTAGCAAAAATTGCAGAACTATCATATCCCAAAGCTAATGTTACTTTGATTACTGATGGTTTTTATACCGGCTATCTATTAGGTATTCACCATTTCACTGCTTAACCATAATATTTTCAAATTGACCACACCTCACTGACTCACTGCCAAGTCTGCCTGTGAACCAGGGATGGGTTTATTAAGCAGTGCAAGCCCTCCCAGACTGTCACAGCTCATAAGAGCAGGGTAGAAGCTGGCTTTGGAGCCCATTTATGTGCTGACATCAACAAGATGCTGGCTGGGTACACCCCTTTTAAAAACAATTTATTTACCTGTATACTAACAAAACACCTGCTAAGAAAACGGGACTGTATTTCAGTTGTTCCAATAATTTCTCCCACAGCTGTACAGTGGTATTTCATGTGTGGTGCAGGTTGGGGTTTTTTGTGGTTGTTGTATTTCCAGCATGTGTTTTCTTTCTTTATATCATTTTATGCACTGAGGGTAGAATGACTAGTGATTATACATGTGCTATAACACCATCTAGTCAGCTTGTGAGTGAACACAGTACCACAGTGAGATTCTAATTTCTCATGTCTGTGTTAGAAGGCTGGTCCTTCTCTTTCCCTCAGTGCAATGTGTTTTCTAATAGGAATGACATTCATTTGAATTAATAGTTTCTTCTAAACTGTCTAATTAACCCAGATTGCACTTGGGAGATCCCCAAGAATTCCAGGAATTATGAAAAGAAAAAAAAACAAAAAAACAAACAACTTTTCAAAACTACCTACTCGCTGTATCAGAAATGGGCTCTGTCCTTCCTCTGCTCCTCTGGCTTGTTTGGCCACAGGTTCCCTGTGGCACTCAAGAGTAGTCAGCAAGGCAGGCTCCTGTTGGGCCTCTACTCTGCTTAGACTTAGAGCCTGGGAAAGCCAGCTTCAGTTTCCTGTGTGCAGTGTGTCAGTCTGCAGTCAGCATGCTTCAAGCCTCTTCTGAAGTTATGCCACTATGCTGGTTAGTCTAAACTTTGGTGGTTTGTTCGCTGCTTTTTTTAAAGCTGAAGTAAAGTGAAAAGGCAAAATATGTGCTCTTTTTTTCTTCTTATTATGCAGAAGGTTTTCAGGCAAGCAGGCACCCTTGCCCTTTGCAGCATGCTGCTTTGAGATGAGGATTGCAGTGTTGGGGTTCTGTAGCCTGTACAACAAATGTAGCTGTAAGATATCATTACTTAGAGCATTATACCTACTGAAAAATAAAGTGCTTTAACCTTGAGTTTTATAATTGATATTTCAGCTTAGTTGCCCATGACTGTTGTGAATATTTTTCACTTCGATCTTAACAAAGTACCAGTAGGCAAATACCCATAATTTTATCTGAATTGATGCGGAGCACTGGATTTGGATTGGAATACAACTAAGGTTCAAGTGACAGCTAAAAAACAAGGAATATTTGGTTTCTTGGATGCCTTACAGTCTTGCCTGTGCTGAACTACTTTTGTTGGAGTTTCTCTACATTTTTGGCATTAGAGGTCGAATGTTCTGAATGTGGGGGTTTCCTCTCCCTTTGACCTTTACACTCCTGCTTTCTTGTGTCCTCTTAGGCTCTGTAACAGTGTGGAAACTGTTGGCAACACCTGTCTCTCTGTCTTCAGGCAATTTGTAACACATAGCCTGAGAACAGGAGTATGTTCCTCAGGGAAGGGGAGGTGTGCTTTGACTCCATATATGCACGTGAAGGCAGCCTCACTGAGTGTTTCATGCCGAGTGAATGATCTGTGTTGGAGATGTGCAGATGTGCTCTTGCTGGATGTAGATGCACAGAACGATTTAGGGAACCTGAATCAGCCAGACTTCAAAGTAAACTTCTGTAGGTTAAGACTCTTGCCCTCTGTAAGCCTAATCCAAAGAATGTTTTGCCCACAAGCATAATATCGTACCAGGCCCACAGCAGAGCTGTTGTAGCCTTTTACTGGATGGAGATAATAAGTTTGGGAATAGCTTTCTTACTCACACAGATGGTGTAAGGAAGAGGGAGAAGGAGGGTGGGAGGTCTGGGAAGGAGACAAGCGTTCTGTTATCTGAGAAGAATCAGAAATGAGTAGGTGGCAAGACCAAAGAAAGAATCTCAAGATCAGCACAAAGGAGATCAGCCAGGGCTGTAATTACAGTGATGTAAGTGAGAAGGATGAAATGGTGGGAGGGTTGTGTGGTAGGATGTTCAGAGGAAAGTAACGGAAGAGACATGCAAACAGACATGATTTAAGATACTGTGAAAGTTTTGGGTGTGGGGTTTTTGTTGGGGTTTTTTTTTGTCCATGAACATTCAGCGAGTAAGTGATTCTTAAGGTGGACTTCTAGTGCTGCTTTTTGACTTGAACATAAGAGTGGTAAAGTCAAGGTGGTAGCATTAAGTTGCCCCTTTTCCAAAGGTTGTACACAGCAGCAGGCATATCATGGCTTCACTGCTTGGGATTTAACTGCGTTCTGTGATCTCCAACCTACTGAATGGCCAATTTGTAAAACACTTTAGAAATCTCTAGGAATACTGTGATCCTCTGCACCAGTCTTTGCTATATTATCCTGGCTTACTCCAAAGCATGTCCTTCAAGATTTGTGGAACTGTGTGAATCCCAAGAAGGATTTTGTTTGCAGTTGACATGGTCCAATACACTGTTTGAAATAACTGATTCATTGAAGAAATAACTCCTATTTATTCTCTTATTTTGAAATCAACCAGGAGTAGAATTAGACCTGATAATGCTAAAAAAAATTGAGGTGAGGCCAAGGAGAGAAGGGGAAATGGGGAAAGTTAAGATTAAGGACAATGTAGAGATCACCTGTTGAGCACCTTTCTGAAAAGTGAGCATTGTTTTTTTTACTTTAAGCACAGCCTTCTAGGGATTTTGTAAAGAAGAGCAATTCTGTCTTGGAAGTGGAGATCCCTAATTTTCTATCCAGTATGACTTTTGGAAGAAAAAAAAAGGTGATTTTTAGCATCTCATGAAGATTTTGAAATCAGTAAGGAAATAGAAGGGCATGAATAAAAATTCCTCATTGTTCTGCAGCGTGGAAATACTTAACTTCTTATGACTTGCTCTGTACAGAACTCTAAAAGGCACATCATTCAACATATGGCAGAATGCAATTGGGAAGCTACATAATTTAACATTGTGTTTTGGCATATATTCAAGGACTAAAAAGAGTGATAGAGAAGCTTAATAGATGTCTGAAAACCTGTGAGAAGTATATCTGTGGCTTGCAAAATTCCATTACAATTAGCATCTACATTAGCAAAGGTTTCAAAACCAAGAAAACTTGACATACTGATTTGCTATCAGAAGTACTTAAAAGGATCAGATTAAGACCATTTAATTTCAAACTATGAATTATCTTAACATTTCAAACTTCCTGTGTGGAAATTGGAGCCAAATTTCAGCACAGCAGTGATTTTTGGGCAGTAATTTGTGACTGGATTATGTTTTCTCTATTACTTGAAAACAAAATGGAGTGAGGCTGTGAAAGCAGACTATAAAGTGGGCCAGTCTACAGCCAGAATACTGTGGAAAAGAAGCGTCTGATGACTGCAGTTGTGGTTGCCCATGGGTTTCTGGCCAGCATCTGAGAAAGGAGATGCAAAGAAGATGTAGTACCTCCCTTTCTGAGGCATGTTTTCAAACGTGGCTTGTCCAGTGCTCTCAAAATTGCTGCTGGAGTAGTTCAAATTGAAACAAATGCTTCACACCTTCCCATAGCTCTTGACTGCTTAGAAGCTTTAAACAGTCTGGACAACTTGCATAGAAGTTAGTCTCTGTGAGAATGTGTGTGGTGATGGTTGTGCAGAGATTTGTCCTGATTTGCTTTAAAATTTTTTTCCTGTGTGACCCATATTTCCCTACTCCCTGTTTTGCCCATGAATAGTGGCCTTCAGCACAGGCAAGAGGGAAAGAATGAGCTGAAGAAAGTTTTCTGGATTTAAATATTTGTATTATTTCAGATAGGCATAAAATTTCTGTAGAAAACGGAGTATAGCCCTCCATAGAAGATTAGTATAGCCCTCAGACAGATTATGGCTTGGATTGAAAGGGACCTTAAAGATCATCTAGATCCAATGTCCCCCCACCATAGCCAGGGACACCTTCCACTAGACCAGGTTACTCAAAGGCTCATCAGATCTGGCCCTGAGCACTCCAGAGATGAGACGACTTCTCTGGGCCTCATCACCCTCACATGAAAGAATTTTTTTCCTAATATCCAATCTAAACCTATCATCTGTCTGTTTAAAGCCATTCCCCCTTGTCCTATCACTATATACCAATGTAAGAAGTCCCTCCCAGCTTTCCTGGAGGCCCCCTTTAGGAACTGGAAGACTGTTACAAGGTCTCACTGGAACTTTCTCCAGGCCAAACAAGCCCAACTCTCCCAGCCTGCCTGCAGAGGAGAGCTACTCCAACCCCCCGAGGACCTTTGTGGCCTCCTTTGGGATCAGTCCAACAGGTCCATGTGCTTTTACTGTTGGGGACCCCAGAGCTGGATGCAGCATTCCAGGTGGCGTCTCACCAGAGCAGAGCAGAGGGGCAGAATCCCTTGCCCTGATGGCTATGATGCTTTGGATACAGCCCAGGACAGAAATGACTTCTGGGCTGTGAGTGTACATGGCTGGGTCACTTCCACCCACACACCCAAGTCTTTCTCCACAGGGCTGTTCTCAGTCCATTCTCCACCTAGCTTGTATTTGTGCTTGGGATTGCCCTGAGCCAGTTACTGGACCTGGTGTCAAACTTAATGAGGTTTGCACAGGCCACCTCTCAAGCCTGCCCACGTCCCTCCGGATGGCATCCCATCCCTCCTGTGTGTCCCCTCCTGCAACTTAATTCTCACCTGACACTGGCCTGCCTGGTGTGAAAGGCAGAAGCCCTCCTCTCTTTCAAGCTCTCTGACATCAAGGAAAAGGTCAGAAGAGCAAACCTGCAGAGAAGCCATGGCCCCATGCAAGTGGCAGGTACAGAGGGGAACCTGCTGGGAGAGGTGCAGCAGAGCAGACCCAGGTCCCTGCTTCCTTTATCATCATGGTGGAGATCCCTTGGGAAGGGAAGGCAAGGAAGTGTGCAAACCATAGGTTTTACAAATTGAAGAACAGCAGAACACTTTCAACTAGACAATCAGCATAGATATGGAATTAGAGAAATAAGGAAAAATGTTAAGGATTTTTGCAAAATAAGTGCAGCATGGTCACTTATGAAGCTGATCTTCAGTGTTTCATATTTTAAATTGATACTGACACATGGAAAAAATAGGTATTCCGGAGATGAATGTATGTGTTTGTTTTACTGGAGACACTCAAGTTGCAGAACCTACTGTGAAATTAGAGATGCTTAATGAAGTTTGAACTTTTCCACATTTTCAAGTGATTAAAGAACCCCTTATTGTTTCACTTCTGAGGTGTTAGCAGTAGGCGGCTTGGGCTAGAATGAAGGAGAGCAGTGGGACCACTATTGTTCTAACTCTTCCTGTGGGATAGGGTGGGGACAGGGAGTTGACTGCTGGTGCACCATTCTTCTCTGAATAAAAACGGTGTATTTTGGTGGATTTAGTAAACTCACCACCAGGCTGAGAAGTCTGAGGTCATGAGAAAAGCTGTAGAAACAAACTGTTTCATAAATATGATGTAAGGTTTTGAAATGTTGTTTCATTTCAAATTGGAAGAAAACTTTAGAATTTTAGTGTTTTTCTCAGGTCTGCATTTCAGTTCCACATTTTTTACTGTATTTACATAAAAAAATTCAAAATGACGTTTTGATACTGTGTTCCTGACCAGCTAGAAAGCAAGTTTTTATGACACTCTCAAAGTCTTTCCCATTTGTTTCTGGAGACTAAGCTTGGTTGAAATCTGTCTTCTAATTTCAATAGAATTGTATTCAAATGCAATTCTTTGAGAGCTTAGCAAACCCTCACATACCCTAGCACTGATTTTTTTCTTCCATTTGCCTCTGATTTTAGAGATTATGATTAAAGAGGTCTTCTGAAATACATGAATGCAAACCTAGCCATCCTGAAGACAAAACTAACCAAAAGAACAGAATAAAACCAAAGAGCGTTAACCACGATGTTGCAAAAGTCACTGCAAACCTTCTCATACCAGTCAGTTCCTTAATCCTCTACTTTAAGAATTTTTTATGCACATCATCTTTTAAATCTCTGACTCTTTCCCACCTTGTTAAAACTGTACCATATAGACAGTTTTGAAAGCTTGCACATTGATTATAAAGCCAAATAAGCTCATAGCATGGCCAGCTGAAGCACCACTGTCTGGCCTGTTAAAACATGAGCCTGGCAAGTTAGTGAAACATTATGAGCTCTAGTGAGAGCTTTCAGGACATGAGCTTTTCAGCTGCACCTTCCAGTGGTAGGAGCAATTTGTGCAGTTAGGAAGCACTTGTGCAGTTAAAGCATCATTGGCACAGGGGTGTAGAGTGTGAGCAGGGCTAGAGGCAGCTGAGGAAAATGGTACCAGGGACCATCTTTGAACTGGTGTTCTTGCCACAGTGCAGTAGGATCAGGGACTGAGGATAATTAAGTAGGCTTAAGTGAGCAGAGAGATGTAATATCTAAAGTTACTTCCTCCTTGCAAAAGCTGCAGGATATGGGTTCCCTCATTAATATTAAGTTGTATCAGAGTTAAACTCAGGAGTTATGAGAGCCTTCTATCTATCCTTCATCTCAGGGATACCTGAAATTGCATGTGGTAAAATATTATTGCCAAAAAAACTACACAGAATTGGTTTCTATGGTGTAAAGGCAAATGCACATACTAGGTGGGACTACATTTTGATGAATAGTTGGTTTTCTTCACATATGTGTGTCTTTTGAGGTACACAGGCTTACTGTTGTGTATTTTGGACCAGTAGAGATTTTATGATGAGTTAATTGCTTCAAAGTGAAGTTGGTATGTTTGAATTCTGTAGTGGTTTCTATGTACTGTTGTCGTATGCTTGTAGTGTTGCTCTGTGGATGCCTGTGTGTAGAAGAGTTGATGGAAGCTCAGGAAGATATTCAGGTTAGATCTGACTTGCCTTTGGTTTCATGAAGGCAACTGTTTATATTATTCCATGTATCAGAAGATTAAACTGTTGAGATTGTCTTTCAAAGTAGTGTAAATTCTAACCTATGTTTAATTGTGGCAGAAAAATATTATCTACAAAGGAGACTGTGCCTGTGTTATTTCTTTCTTCGGAAAGAATTTTCACTTATTGCTTTACCAATACCTCATGTTCTTCTCTGTTACAGCAGGTGAAAACTGAAGCAGCAATTTCTGTGCCCCCAGCTCTCAATCTAGAAAACAAATAATTTTAAAAAAAGTCGTCTGAAATTTATTATATTTCTCCCTCTTCCTCGCCTTTAGTACACTGTTCCTCTTTAAGAAGCTGCTAGAGACAGCTGTCTAGAGGCAATCTGGTTTTTATTATAAACATGGAGCCTCTCTCCCCTCCCACCCCCAACAGGAAAAACATGTCTTGGGTCTTCCAATAAGATAATTTAAAAGATTCTAGCTCAGTGATAGAGCTTGTAGTTTTGTGCTGCCTGTACTGGGGGCCTTTGATAAGAGCCACACCTGCTTGGCATCATTGCCGTCAGCTGCACAAAATGGGAACCCTAAAATACCTGGGTGTTTTCCCTGCTGAAACTAATCTGCTCTGGAAGAGATCTCTAGCTTGGGAAGGCTGGGGGAGGAATATTTCAGCTGTTCACTTAATGCATCTACCTGAGGTCAAATTATGAGGATTGAAGTTAGGACTCCAGGTTGCACCTGTAACTAATGGAGAGGTATTTTCAGGAGCATTTAATTCAGGGCATTTAAAACAGCAGTGAATAATTTGCTGTTGGAGTCTCCATGCACAGTAACCAGCAATGGACCAAGGTTAAAAGTAGCAAGGGGTATGGAGGGGTAGGACAGACCAAGAAAAACTTCATACTAGCATAGTTTCAACATGGCAGCATCTGTTACAGTTTTAGGGTACAATTTTATGTCATTTTTTTGGATACAAAGGCGGTTTTAAAAGTTTCCTCTGCTGCCTGCTGGTATCCAGCTCTTCCAGACAAGGCTGTTTCCTGTCTCCCGTAGCTCTCTCTATCCATGTTTTGTAACAGCTTGTGGGACCCTGCAGCAAATTGGATTACTAAAATGACTGGGGTTTTGTTGGGAGGTGCTTTTTTTGTTTAGAAACAACAAGGGTTGTGGAGTGTTTGTTTGTGTTTGCCCTGAACATCTCAAGGATCTGGTTTGGGCTAAACCCACAAACCATGGCACAGCTGGGCAGGAAGAGGAGCAGACTGCAGTGCCGGCATCTATCTGCTTGTGCCTGAAACCCTCTCCAGATCTGCTGTTACAGAAAATGCAGAGGGACTTCACAAACAGCCCTGATAAATAATGTCCTGGTTTTGCATAGCCGGGTTTCTGGAGTATTGAATAAACCAGGGCTGTCAGTAAGACGAACATGTTCGTTTCGGACTTACAAGGAAAATGACAGTTTCAGCTTTTGGGTCCCTGAATTTGCCATGTTGTTTGAAGTACTGGATTAAAAGACAGGTTTGGAGATGAACTTCTTTCTTTAAAAAAAAAAATACATGTAACTACCTGTTATATGTAGTCTTGTCTCTTAGAACTGTATCCAAACAATGTGATAGGGAAAGGTGTAGAAAAAAAGTACCTAATTTAAAATGTTTAATATCCCTTGCCCTGTGTGAAGGGTTAGGAATCTCTTTTACTCCATACTTATTCCTGCACTGACCCCGACACTCTTGACTTTCTTCAATAACCTTTTCTGATCAGCTTGACGTGGATGAAGCTGAATAATTCTCTCCCTTGTTCTAGAAAAGTTAAAAGGCCAGAGGAGGAGAACAAGGCCTATATAGACCCATCTTTCAATCCATCTCATTTCGAAGCATGGGGAGGACTACAGATTCCCTTGTGATCCTCACAGCCACTGAGCTTGGGCTTGCTAGGAAACTTTAGTTTTACTGTAGCAATTTCTGAATTACAGTGTTATCACTTCAGTAGTAAGGCTTTTCTTTCTGGGCTGCATTATTCTTGAATCTTAGGTCTGTTTCTTTCTCAAGGTGTTGTTTTCTATTTCTTTTTCCCCTTTCCTCCTCCAGTCAGATGTACACTGCAAATGGCACAGACAGTGCCTCCTATTGTGGCTCAGGCTCAAGACTTCACATATGTAAAATGTGACTTGCAGCACTTTCTTTGAAGCCTAACCACAGCCAGGGAGCTGTAATTGCAGTCTTTGATTTGTGCCGACTTCACTTGTGGATTGGGCTTTGCTAGGGCATGCCTCGCCTGGCGAGACTTCAGCTGCAGCCCCCCAGTGAAGCCTTAGATGTGGGAAGTCTTCAGTCTCCTTAGCACATGCCTGTGGTTTCTTGAAAAGAATCCTGATTTGACCTGTTTTATATCTGTAAGGCAACACCATCATCACTCGTATTTTTTAGGTATTATTTGGTTTATCAGCAGCAGAAGCAATTTCCAGCATGTAGCCTTAATGTGCAGCAGGGGAAAGGCTGGGTTTGAGATGCTGTTTTCAGGATAGCTACTGTGTAATTTGCTGTACTGCTTGGAAATAAAAATGCATGGGACTTCCCTGTGCCTGTCCCCTCCCAGAATCACCGTGGTGTCTGCAGCTTCTCTAGAAGAGCTGGGCATAGTTAGGAGTATGGAGAGATGGCAGGCGCTGCAAAAGCTGCCTCTGGATTGAGAAAGAAGCAATGGCCACTGTTGGAAAAAGCTGAGGGCCAGAGCAAGGCCACGGTCGTTATTTTAACCTCCTGACTTCAAAGACAGCTTGCTGGTAAGGGAAGGGGGGAGGAGGCAGGGAACCATCTCAACAGAAGAGCATTTCATTTCCTTCAGTGAAGTAGACATTCCTGGCTGCTAATAGGGAGTAGCTCTGAATCACAGTGCTTGTATCAGACTGCTGTGAACTACTGGCCTGGCGCCTCAAGGCCATTCCTCAACAGGAAGCTGAATGTTTTCATGTAAGACTGAGAGGAAAACCTTCCCAGGAAGAGCAACCTGGACCAAACCTTTGAAAATCCGGGATGAAAAGGCACAAAATAAATATAAAGCTGCAGGGTGCTCTCCCCAGTGTTCCTCTGCTGTTTGCTTGGCCTCTCTTTCGTGCTCCTTGGAAAGGTAGAGCCCTTCGTAGCTCTTTGATCCGCACGTGTTACGGAGCACTGCGCTACTTTATAAAAAAATAATTTTTAAAAAAAGGCAGGAAGCTCAGGAGGCTTTTTTTAGTTGGGACATGGGCTGGTTTTATGAGGAAATAGGAACTGAATTAGTCAATACAGACCACCTTTGTTGAAACTGCTGGTTTGCCAGTGGACTTCTAGCTGTGCTGTTTAAGAGGCCTCAGTGGCTTTAAACGTCCTTTTGTGGCTACCAGCAGCAGGTGTAAGTTAATCCTTATGTATCAGGGATGGCAACATTTGGGCAAGAGAGTCTACATCAAATCTAAGCTATACAGAGCAGTTTGCTACAAATTTGTGCTGGTCTTTTCTACCTTAGTCTGCAGCTAAACGTAAGTGTCCTCAATCAACTTTCCTTTCCACTATAAAAATAGCCACCTGGGTGGCCTCTGATAAGGAGTCAACTTGTTAAGTAAGATTCTGGGGCCTCAGCTTATGCTAATTAAAATAAAATAGTACAAAGTCAGTTTTTGAGGCTTTTTGCCCTGGACTACATGAGGCAGTGTAACTCCTTACTCAGGAGCTGCCACGCTACTCAGCCACTATGAGTGAAACACTTTGTGTTGTAATGGTTTACATGGAAGCTGCAGTGGATGGGAGGTGAGTGCTCAGTTCTAAATGACCCTGGTTTAAATACTGCTGAAATGTAATGTAATGTAAAATCTGCTGACTAATTCAGCTCGTGGCTCTTGCAGGCTTAAGCAGTCTATCTGTCATGATTAGCCTAAAAAGTTTGACTTGTGGTTTAAACCATTTCTTCATAAACTTATTCTGTCTTGCCTTGCATGACTCAAGGTGTTGGCAGTGTATCTTTATGTGACTAAGCATTTTATGTTTCTTCTGGTGAAAATTCGTTTACCTTCTCCAGTGAACTTGATTCTTGTGCTAATTTTGATCACTCTCAAAACTTTGCTCATTGAACCTTCTACTTGTTTGGCAGTTGAGTAGTACATGGAGACCTAGAGGTTAATGTTGATTTTTATGAGATACCAGTGCCCAAACAGTTACTGGAGAGCATGTGCCCATGTGTGGAAAAACATCTGACTCGTCAGAGAGATTTTGGGTGGAGACCCTGTTATAACCCACTTGTCTGGATCAGAAGGGCAAGGATGATGATTGAGTTAGCAATTTCATAAATCAGCTGATGTAACCCAGAGATCTAGTGAGGGAAAACTGTTACACTCTAGATGAGCAATTCGTATTAGGTCTGTATTGTGGGCCATTTCACATGCTCTAAGAATATAAGTCCTTCCAAGATCTGGTGAACTTTACTGCTAGGCAGGAGGCCCATGGTTATTACACAGCTGGAAAGTGTTCCCTACCCTGCTGAAGTGCAGAACAAATCCTGGCCAGCCATGAGGATGGACGGTAGAATCAGTCAGTGTTCACACAAGCCTCATCCACCACATTCTTCTACCAAACTGCTTGCAGGAGACAGCATTTTTTCATGTCTGCAGGGAGTGGAGCTTGAGACTCTGAAATAGAGGTTTAATTGACCTCAACCACTGCACTGCAGTACTAAAGCCTGAGGATGTCTAATTTTATAATCGTATCTGGGTCAAATGTTGTAGATAAATGAAATCCACTACAGAAGGGAAGTATTTCTGTAATATGCTGGATGTTCAAAACTCCACCTTTCTAGTTGGTATCTCTTTACAATCAAAAGTATTTTCCATAAATATAGTTGCAAACTTCAAGTAAAAGCAAGTAGCAATAAATTCTGCATTTAACTTTGACATTGTAATGCACATTCCACTAATACAGTTGTAAGAGTTACAGAGACCCATCACCAGCTTGTTTGGAGAATCTTTTTTAAAGGCTTCAGATAGTCTTTATCTCTCTCTCTCTTTCCTCCCCCTCTTCCCTGTAGGTGGGAAAAGAAATGCTTTCTCAACTTGCAAAGCAAAGGCGGCGACACCAGGACCCCTTCTGGAGATGGAAGCTTGTTAAACCCTAGGTGTGTCCTCCATCCACACAGACCACCCCCAAGGAGTCTGTCTAGGATGTCATTCACCCTGATGTCACTGCTAGAGACACTGAATCATAAAGACAATCACTGCCAAAATCCTTCACTATCACGAGGTCCAGCCCTGATATAAATAGAGCAAGTGAGCTCCTGGGTCAGCAGAGCAGCTTTTGTCTTCACCTCTGCCTTGCACTCTTAAGCCCTCGTCTCATCTGTGTCCATATTGAGTCAGCAAACACAGTAGCATGGCTGTCTCTGCCTGCTTCAGCCAGCAGAATAACATAGACCACAGCTGCCCCACACAGCACATCGAGGAATGGAATTTGCCTGGACCAGGATGACGCGCTCAACCTTCTTTTTATTTAATGGTGCGACAGGATCAATTTTGGTTTTAGCTTTTTTTAAGAAACTTGAATGCTTTTATATTTTAACTTCTAGTTTGTAATTTCTTTGGTGTATATTTTACTAGGTATGAGCTTTTAAACAAGTGTCGGAAATCTGAAATACTTTTTAAATAAAAGGAGGGTTTTGTTTTTGTTGGTTTATTTTTTTCTTTTTTTTTTCTTTTTTTTTTCTGCCAGAGGAAAAATCTGTATGGAAAAAAGGTTGGCTGTTTTGTTAAACTATTTGTAACAAATAGTGGCCTCTCAGTCTATATAATACAGTGTCCTATAGAACTAAATAAATGTAACAACAGTCAGCTGGTCAGTAGACATGTTAGTCTTGCATCATCTACTCTGTAAACATAAGCAATACATCCAGCAAATCTGACTGCAGTGAGTTCTCCTTCTCACCCATTCCCCTTCTCCTTGTAAAAAGCGCCCAGCACTTGAATTATTACTTCAATTGTTCTGTATTTGTATCTGTTTTTGTTAGCCTGTTAGTGGGATTTTATGCCAGTTGTTGAAATGAGCATTGATGTACCCATTTTTTAAAATAGTAAGGCACAGCCTTTGCCAAAAATACTGTCAACCAATTTTTTTTTGTCATTCCAGTTTGAGTTAATGTGCTGAGCATTTGTTTTTTAATAAAAGCTTTGTAATAAAACTAAAGTAAACTGTCTTTAAAATTGGCTTTAAAAATGGTTTTTGCTAGAATCCTTCAAAGGTAGAAGCAAGCTCAGGAAGGCACAGTCACTTGTAAGGCTAAAGACTTTTGGCTCAGTCTTCTGTTGTAGGAAATGCAATGTGTCTGTTTGGCTGTTTGCTCACCTGAAGTGATTTTGGAAAATGACTTTTTCTTATAAAAGTGAACAGAAGTCTCAGTTCCATACCAGGAATAAGGAATGGGGAGGCTCAGTGCTCCCCTGTGCTGCTCAGTTAGCTGTGGCCTAAGTGGAAGTACTAAGGATCTCTCCATCATTATTTTCCTAGCAAAATCTTAGAGAAGGGAGAAGTGGTTTTAAGCTGATGATTAGGAATATAGATTTGCTTCTTTTTGGATGTGGTCCATGCCCACACAAGAGGTAGAGGCTTACAGTTGAATTTCTTTTAGCTGTGTAAGTTATCCCACAGCCAGGGACTGACGCTGACTGCAGAATCAGCTGTGCAAGGCTGAGGCATGGTCTGAGATCCAGAGTCAGCATGGCCTGACTACAGCCAGTGGTGCTGGCAGATGTTCCTGCCATAGCAAGCAGCACAGCTGCCTCACTTCTCCTAAGGGACTTAGAAAATACCAGACACTGGAGCCATAGATAAACTTCTTCACTGATTTGTTAGTGGAAAAGAAATATTATGAACTGTACATTGAATCAGCATTCTTTGTATTCTTGCTTCTACATCTTGTTTGGTGTGAGACTGGACTGAGCCAAGCTTAAGCTACAAGAAATGACACAGGTCAGTTACTGCCTAAGGAAGCTTTGGAATTGGGTTGCTTATAAATGGTCCTTTAACTCGGTTGCGTAAGAAATTTCATAATTAAAAATATTATAAAACAGCTTTCTCTTAAACCAGTGTGCACTGCACATATGCCCAGTTTTAAGGCTGTAACCAGCATATTAGTTCTTGCAATATTTATTTCTAGCAACTAGTGATTATATTAAAAAAAAAAAAAGAAAAACAAGTGACCAGGCTGTCAGATGGCAGGAGAAAATATCTCTTGAGAGAATAGCAACTGTATACTGGAGTTTTGCAAGACTTGGCTATGTTTCCATTCAATTATCCCAGCCTTTGCTGGAAACCTGTCTGGCTTTGGTTTGGGGTTTGGTTTTGTTTTTTAAAGGGAAAAAAAGACAAGTACTTAGTGCTGTAATTGTTCTAAATCAAGGATTACTGCAGTGAGATCTGCAAATTACATGTTCCAAAGACAGCAGTTCTTTTTAGAACTTTATAAAACATGACTACTTCATTTAGATTTTTTCAATAGCTATTTAAAAAGCCATTTACCCATTCTGAAAAAAATTGTTCCCAGTGGAAGTGTCAGCTTCATGTGGCACGTTGTCCCCAGTACACTGTTGTGAACAGTTGCCTGTCCTAAGGATGAAAGGTCTTTCAGCTCTAATAGTGAAGAAAAAGAATTTGGGAGCTAAAAATAATATCTCTGCTGTTAACATACAGAGGACAAGCACCATGTGTTGGGCTCATTCATAGATCAAAGCCCTTTCACACACAGCAGCTATGGGAAAGGTTAATTAATATGCAAGGCTTAGGATGCTGCCATGAGACCACCTGAAAAACAGAGTAACCCTGCTATCCCAGAATACCCCTGTGACTTGAGTCTGTGTCCACTCTTGGCCTCCCCTGCTAACTGGCATTTGTTCCTGTGGGACTGAAAGAGCCCTCACTGTTCTGTGCCAGCTTGTCAGTGGAGACAGATGAGCTAGTATAGATGGCCAGGCAATGACGGTGCTACCCTGGCAGTAAGACTAGTTTAAATCCTTGTGACATGGAACAAATTATTCCAGGTGAGACTCAAAACCAGCACCTAAATTCCTGATGTGCAATTTAGACAGACATCAGGATCTAACCTTGTCTCTTTTGGGTGCCTGAGGAGATTATTATCCTGTATTTCCCACAGAAAACACCTTCAAAGATTTAAATGCTCCTATTTAATGGCTGAGTTAATTATCCAGACACTTCTGTACAAGCATTCACAAACCACTCTCTGCCTCCACACTTGGTTCTGTGCATGTACTAAAAGCAGTTCTTGCACGGATCATAGCATGGGTAGTCTAGTTCATAAACACAGAGCTATCCCAGTACCTAGGAAACACACAGCCTTCCCCCTCCCCTCACCAAAACCAGCAGATGCAGAAGAGGGGAGTTGAGCCAGGATTATTTACAGCTAATCAGGCCAACATCACAGGATGGTCTGGCTCCTCAGGCTTCTGGATCACCTGGACCTGAGCCATTTTCCCTGTGTTACATAAAAGAACAATGCTTCAGCTAACTTTGGCTTCTTACATAGCCAGTGATGACAGATTCACTAGTTGTGCTTATAGGGACTCACCAGCTCTACTGAATTATCTTCTGTTGTAGTTTCCGCTTTGGATTAGGCAACAGAAAAGGCAGTAACTTAGTTGTACAAGGGATAGCTTGACGGCTGGGTCAATTTGCAGCAAATGTAGAACCTTAAGGACAAAATCCTTGATCCAGGTTCTAGGACAGCAGAATCCACAGCATCAGTTGCCTGCACTCCTTTGGAACCATGACAGTGCACAAGGCTTTGAAGTAACCATTCTGTTTCCTAGTGGCCTCCTGCTCTGATCTACG